>JAVJIF010014348.1:0-93409 GCA_038442645.1 Agave tequilana | reverse complement strand
GCTTTGGTATGCGTCCCATTCCACATACCTCTACTTACAACTTAAAGAGCCGGTTATTATGACACTTTATTATACTCGTCTTACCCATATATCTAGGTATGTGGCTCGGTGTACGGCCAACTCACATACATCCATATATAAGCAAGTCGAGGTTTGTTATTGGAAACAGCGGTTGTATCAACGAACTATGTTTACAGTGGGTCCCCGTGCATGCCCAGGACCACGGTCAAGGGTTGTTCGTTGCATGGAAACGGAAGCCAGCCGCAAGGCTAAACAGGAGGGACTTATGTATGCCCTTATCAATCAGGAATAAGGGAGCCAGCTCTCCCTCGGTCCCCTGGAGTACCACAGGTCAGACCGGATATAGTGCACAACCTAATGCCACTGTAAACACGAACACATATCGATATCCGCATGTTTCCCCGACCCAATACAAGTTGGTCCTTTTAGGATTCATTAATTTAATTATCACTTTACGGGAAAAACAGGAAATAGACATGATCAGGAATCAGGAGTACATAAATACTATATAGTCAAGTCACTGCATGTAAAGCAGGAAAACAGGTCACTGATCATGACACAGAATCATAAGCAAGGTCCCCGTAAAGATGATAATCACAAGTCAAGTCATCATGCTGGGTGTCAAGTGATAGCATGACAGAGTGGTGATATTAGTAAACAACCAAGCATATCAAGAATGGATAGTAGTCAGGTAAGTCATGATATAATAAAAGGGTCTTGCCAAATAGTGGCATGGCAGGTGGTTAGATGATAACACAGTTGCCAAGTGATATACATATGATAAATGGTAGCACATACTGACAGGTCTAAAAAATGCCAATTTGTAATGTAAAAGCAATGGTCCAAAGTCCAACAAGTCCAACGACCACGAAGGGTCGGCCACGCATAGCATAAAGCAATAAAAGATATAAAGCATGAAATACAATACATGAAGACTAGAGCGAGAATACTATCATAATCAATGGAATGGTAAAGCAAGAGGGTAGCGAGTGAGAACACTCGCCTGAGTCACCAATATACCGAAATATCCGAAATCCACGGAAGCTTGGGATGCGCCACAAACCTGATATAAATACGTAGAGTGAAGAGGAGAGAGAAAGAGAGAAGGGAAGATGATGTTTGTCAAGTGACAAGTCAAGTAACACCAACATATGATATAAGTCTAGAGGATAAGGTTCATATTCAAGAAAGGAATCAACTATGACAGACAGGCAAAGTTAGTCGACTAGGATGGAAGAGTAGTCGACTAATAGTGGAGTTAGTCGACTAACAGTAGGGTCTGGTCGACTAAAACTGTGTAACAGAGAGTTGGGTTTGGTTTCAGGGAATAGTTAGTCGACTGGAGTAAAATAGGTAGTCGACTAACAGATACTTTAAGTCGACTAATAGTATGGTCAAGTCGACTAGAACTGAGATACAGAAAGTTGGGGTTTCTGATTCAGGAAGAGTTAGTCGACTAGGGTCAAAAGTGTAGTCGACTAAGGGTCTCAAGTCGACTAGGAACTAAGGTAAGTCGACTAATACTGTGTTTCCAGAAAAGGTTAAGTTTTAGCTAAGGGTTTCTAGTCGACTAGCTCCTAGGTCAAGTCGACTAATCGTCTGGAAACAGTAAACAGAACAGATTTTCTAGGGTTTGTGTCTGATGTCAAATAATCATGGATTGAATACACAAGTGAACAAGATATGAATACATATGTATACTAAGGATTGACTAAGTCTTGGTGATGAAAATTACCTACCAAAGGAGTGGTTGATGATGAGAAGGTGGTCAGGTGAGAGAGAGAGAGAGAGGGAGCAGGAGAGAGAAAGGGAGTGTGCTCCCAGGAGAGAGAGAGAGAGAAGAAACCAGGGAGAGAGAGAGATTGGGGGGACCCAGGAGAGAGAGAAAACAAGGGGGCTGCTGCCCCCCTCTGATCCCCGCGCACAGCACCCCCTGCTGGGGGTGCCGGCCTGGCCGACGGTCAAGTGGCGGCGCCGGGCGGCGCCGCCCACCGGAAGAGGAGGGGGCGGCTGCCCCCTCAACAAAACCACAGGAGGGGGGCTTTGCCCCCCCCCCCCCCAGCAAGAAACCAGGGGGGCTGTTGCCCCCTGCAACAGAGAGAGAGGGGGCTTGCCCCCCTCTCTGGCCACGCACAGGGGCCCAGGCGGGCCCCTCGGCCGCCCACGGCCGCCGGCAGGGCGCCGGCGGCGCCCGGACTGGGGTGGCGCCGGCCACCCCAACGAGAAGAAGGAGGGGGCTGCTGCCCCCTCCACAACTGCGCACAGGGGGCCTCAGGCCCCCTGGTCGCGCCAAAGGCCGCCGGCCTTACGCCGGCGGCGGTCTGCCCTCGCCGAGGCAGCGCGGTGGAGAGGGGAGCCGGCGATGGAGGTGGTGGCCGGATCCGGGGAGGAAGAGAGGGAAGAAAATGAAAAAGGAAAGAAAAGGAAAGAAAAGAAAAAGAGAGAAAGAGGAAGGAGATGGCCGGGGCTTTGGGGTCTTCGCCGGCGTCGTGGTGGCCGGAGGCGCCGGCGGTGCTTGGTTGGGTGTCGCCCACGCAGGAGAGGAAGAAGAAGAAAGAAGAAGAAGAAAAGGGAAGAAGGAAAAAGAGAAAGAAAAAGAAAAAAGAAAGAAAAGAAAGAAAAAAAGAGAGAGAGAGATTGATGGATGGGAGAGGGGGTGGTGTCACCCCACGTGGAGGGGAGTAGGTGGAGTTGGTGAGAAAAAGGAAGGAAAAGAAGGAAAAGAAAGAAAGAAAGATTCAAAAAAATAATAATATAATAATAAGGTTGGAAAATCGACTGTTCCCGAAAAATCCCCAAAAATACCCGGAGGTAGAAAACGTCATCCTGATGAATAATATGAAATTGGTTTTCAGAAATAAAATCTCATTTTCAAATAAAAATCCAGAAGCCAACCGCCGATACCAGTCTACCCCGGGTCGGCCGGATTTTGATAAATTCCGAAAAAATCCCAGAAAATACATTAAAGAATAAAATATGGTTCTAAGAAGTAAAGTGAAAGCGGAATTCAGAAATTCAATTCCAATCGTCCCGGAATCAACCAGCGATACTGGCCGATACCGACTCCGGTGGAATTTTCATAAAATCATAAAATCCTCAGAAAAAGAATGTAGGTAGAAAACATGATTCTAAGAGATACTGTCTAAAGGACCATCATGAAATTCCTACTGTTTGAGAATTAAAAATCCAGGAATCGGTCAGCGGCACTGGCCGACACCGGTTTTGAAGAAATTCATTTTAATTCCAGAAAAATCTAGAAAATCATAGAAAATATATAATAATGGAAAATGATATTTAAAACTAAAATCGGTCTCAAATCTAATCACCGGAAAGACCAAATCGTGTGTAATATACTATATCGAGTTCTGGTTCGGACTGGGACTGACTCCGAGTCCACGAATCCAAATCCAAGACAAAACAATCATATAAGGAATTCATAATACAGAATAAATACAGGAAACGAATCGAAAAAATACGACCGAAAATCTGAATACGCAACCAAGTACGAATTCCGGGAACGGGGTATTACACGACCGATGTGCACGAGACGTGCACAAAGGCCAAGTCGACCGTGCGGTCGACCGACTGAAGTCACCTCACTCTGGGTGGGGCGCGTCGACTGGGAGCTTTGGCCCGGTCGACCGCTGGGCTCAACTGTCAAAAATTTGATCGTTGGTCGGTCGACCGGCCGGTCGACCGGAAGGGCATTCTGGCCCTTCCAGCTGCCAACGGGCAGATTTTTTGGGGGTTATAAATACCACATTCAAGAGCTGTTTTTTAACAAGTTTTAAGAGAGAAAAATTTACATACTTAAAAAGTTTTTTCAGCAAAAGTTTTTGGGTTCAAAATTCTTATTCTTATTTGTTTTTAAGTGTTGGAAATTCAAAGAAAATATAGTCTTTTGGGAATTGGTTTTTGGTCTAAAAATTCTATATCTATTTGGAGTTTTTCCCAAGCATTTTTCTTTATTCCAAACACTTTATTTCTCACACTTGAGCTTATCATTTCTATCCTATCTATAGGATTTTGTTTAGTGAGAAAAGATTGGGTTTGTGATCTTTGTGATCACCTTGAGTTGTAAACCTCTTTTCCTTATTGTTGAATCCCTCTTGTGTAGAGGTGAGTGTGGAGGTTGGTTTGGAATCCCTCTAAGTGTAGAGGAGATCGTGGTTGTTGGCTAAGTGCCTATCCCTCTATTGTGAGGTTGATATTGTGGTGGCTTTGTGCATAACCTCTAAGTGTAGAGGTTGTGTTGCATTTGAGAGAAGAGTTGTGTACTCCCGGTTATTGTATTGCCCAAAATCCTCATTGGAGGTTTTCCTGTGTGGGAAGTCTTGTGTGGACAAGTTAGTGGAAATCTTTCTGTGTGAAGGGCGGGGACGTAGAGCTGTGTGCTCGAACCTCGAAATATATTTCGGTGTTTGCGTTTGATCCACTCCCTCTAACTCTCTCTTACTTTGTGCATTGATTCATATTGTCATATCATATACATGCTTGTGTTGTTTGTGTGCCCATACTTGTGTTTAACCAAGAGAGCTTTACATAGCACCTCAACTCTTATTTAGAGGAATTAAGAGGAGTTAGTCCAGAGCCCTTCACCGGGAATTCGGCTACACTCGTTGGTTACACTAAGTGTATCAGAGCCTAGGTTCACACTCCTGTTATATTGTTCATGTTATATTGTTCCCGTTTCTCGTTATATTGTTCTATGCTATCAACAGAGCTCTGGTCCAGTTATCATGTTACCCGTATCATGTACTGTATTTATTCTTGTTCCATTGTATACATGACATATCAGATCATAAAGCTAACTGGGGTATGGGGGAGACTTGACGGTTGATTAGATCTTATCGGGTGATGTACTGGATCCATATTGTTTTCCCACTGCAGAGGACGTAGTGCTTCCTACCAATTGCTCCATGAGCTCTTGTTACTTGATTCATGCTCCCCTCTTAGCGGAGGGCCCTGGTCTCAGCAGCCAGTGGTTTGTTTAAGGCCGTGATCCGGGTATGCACGGGATACACCTACCGATAAGAACTCCCGACCATGGGTTTCCAATTAACATAATAAAACAGTATACACAATAGTGACATCGGGAACACTTGTTATTTGGTCACTCTCTCGTTTGGATAATGGTACCCGTAGGCCATGTCCGGATGGGTTCGACTGGAGTGCGGGCTCCAGTATGAACTGCTAGTGGTATGGGACACTGGAAGAGATTGATTATAATACCAGGTGGTACTGATGCTACTATTGTATAAATAACATGACTTGCCTGATACATGTATTCTATTATTTAGTTGTACATGTTCCTGTACCTGATCATTTCGCCGTTATCATGTTACTGTATATGTTGTTACCTTACCCGTTTCATGCTATACATTCTGTGGTGGCATCCTACTCATGTACATGTATAATCTGCATTGCATATATTCTATCTCCTGTATTCCGTGCAGACATCATTACTGTATATGCACAACACCGTATTATGGTTATATTTCATCTGCCCACCTGCATATTCATATTGCTTATGCCCACCTACATGTTCACTGCTATCACGTCACCACTAGCATGTTCATTTCTATTATGTCACCACTAGACAACATTATTTATGACATAAACTGGATGCGACTATAGACCTGACCTGAGGATAACCGGCTAGGTAGTGATGGTATTAAAAGATGACCGACTTATATATTTTACTGCTTATTATATACTTATTATATGGTATCACTAGTATAACATCATGTATTATATATTAGTATCGTGTTTGTATTACTATTGTATCTATTACCACCTCCTTCATTTTACCACTCACTAGGTCGCTTTCTGACGACCCTGGGTTTGCATGCCTAGGTTGGAGATCCGAGTTACCGTAGCTTTAGAGAGTGCCTTGGAGTCACATGGGAGATTCCTCATTGGGACTATTTATAGGTATCTTAGTGATTTATTTCTGTTATCTTATTTGTTTCTCTTTTACATATCTGTTATGATTGCTAACCTCTTCTGCAGGCATTCTTGTACTTATTTCATGCTGGAATTCTTATGTATATGGAGACTATGTCTTGTACTGAGGCTTAACGTACGCGTGAGGGTGTTTTCACCTCGCGTATGTACGTCGCCATAACGTCCCCGTACCTGCGGGATCGGGGCATTACAGAGTGTGTTGCAATTAAGTTTTAATTTCTGCATTATTGAACATAGATTAGCCATACACCTATTCAGCCCCCCTCTAGGTGTACTTTCACCTTCATCCGAGGGCTGTATAACTGCTTCTTCATGAAGAGCTTGTTCGACAAACTTTTCGTCATGTACAGGCTCTTCAGCCTACACTAAAGACCAGCAGTTGTCTCCTCAGTCATCATGTTGTAGAAGACCTCATCTGATAAGCACAGTGTGAACGTCGCCTTTGCGCGAAAATCAATGTCGTTCCACTCATCATCCTCCATCTTCGATGATTCTCCTCAATATTAAGCAAGGCCTTGTGTGTGCCCTCCTTCACACCCCCAACGATGTTACTCGCATTTTTCACAACAGGAAGTTGGACTTTCCGTCGAATTTCTCCACCTCGAACTTGGTTGTCGTGGTCGTCTTGCAAGCCATCACTCTGATACCAATTGTTGATGATCTATCACCGATCAAACAATAGAGGAAACCAAGTCGAAGACTCGGCAACGAAAGCGGAAGTATAGAAGATCTACCACTAGTAAGCAATCACCACATAATCAAGAAACACAAAATTTAACGTGGTTCGACAATGTGCCTAAGTTCACGGGAAGAAGGGGAGAAATATTTATTGAAGAAAATACAAGAGTAATATTGAGATTTCTCACAACTCTCAATGATGGAATTCTAGATTTTTTCTTGAATTCTTAACACATCTTCAAAAGGCCACTCCTGAAGAGTTTATATAGGCACCTGGGATGATCTTAGTCCAACTCGAACGCAAATCAGCACCTCCTTAGAAAAATAGGAAACTCGTATTCAAAACAAAATAGAAGACAGATTCGTACTTGAAAACTGTCAAAAACCTGAATTTTTCTCCAATGAATATGAGACACTCTAAATACTAACAAGTGTCGGCGTGAGAGATGTCACCAAGAAGCAGCAATACATCATAGCCTGAGATAGACATGTGCTTTAGGGTTGAGCTAGTCCAACCTGTCTGTCCCAAGTCACCTGCTCAGAAGGTAGGTTATGCACATATGTGTACTAGCCAACGCTGATTAAAAATAGTATCACTGTTTTTCTTTTTCCCTCTAATTATATTCATTTTGCAGACCTCAGGATACCCAAAATTGAGAGATGAATGACCAGCGATGGCAAATTTGATGGGGAGTTGGGGAGGTGGGGTTCTTGAAGAAGAACTCGCGGCTTGGATTGTTGCCACAACAGTGGTAATAAACTGTCAGGTTTCAGTGGACCAATGACTACGCCGTGAATTTGTCCTGAATTGTAAAGAACGTACGAATAGAAGGAGGAAGAGCCAGAAGTGGAGAAGGGTTATGCACTGGAGGAGGGTCCGTATTCTACAGTTGGAGATTTGTCATCAGTGGTCCAATTTCACTCTCATCTCGTGCTTCCCTACTAGAGATGCATGCACCTGGCCATTGACCATACTATCAAGTGAGATTTCTGTTACTGCTCTAATGGTATGATTTACTCTGCACTGTGTAGAAAGTCTTTGACGTTCTGTTCTACAAAATTTGGCTAGTTTTGCTGGGAGCAACTGAGATTAATACATTCATCATGCAATGATTTGTAGCAGTCAAGAGATAACATCACAAGAATAAGAGACTTTTATGTCAGTCCTTTTTCATTAGTGTGTCTGTATGGATGAGGAGAGAAATCTCTCTTTGTTGCAACTGTTGGAAATATATTGTCAATCAACAGCTAAAATTTCGAAGAGCAGGATTTGGTAGTCATGACATAAAGGATTTTTATTCTCTACCAGAATACAAATTTATACCCATGATTTTAATCTCATTGGAATAGGTTTTCTGACTTTTGGTATGATTGTTCAACTGCATGTATCTGTATGTGACCACAATTAATTCCTTTACTGCTAAAGTTCATACAACAGGAAAAGAGCCCATAGTTAAAATCAACAGTTACCAGGGAAAAAAAAAGCAATATCATTGGAATCATGCAGAAATGAGATCGTTGCTTGTTGTTAGGGATTAAGATGTTATCCAATTGAGAGAGGAAAACATAGAGAGATAATTTGGTTACCTGTGAGCCGTGAGACCATCGTCATCAGCGTCAAGGTGAACAGAGAGGGTATCTCTGGCCTTCGGACGTTCATAGGACAGCGAACCAGGGATCAGAAGTGTTGTGCGCGGGAGACAACAACCAATAGAGGATCCAATCGATCTCAATCACAGAAACAATGAAATCAATCCACGAAGAACAAGCAATCGCAAAACACAAATCTAACGAGGTTCGGCCAACGTGCCTACGTCCTCGGGGCAATCAATGGGGAGTTTTGTATTAGGGAAGATGATTATAATGACTCTTAGCCTCTCTCAATACAAAGAGAACTCTTAGCCTTCTAATTTCGCAGGTTAGAAACCCTAGAACAGCCCACAAATGTATTTATACTCGCTGCTCCGCAATTTGCGGAGCAGCAGATTTTTGCCCAAACCCGTCGATCGGTCGACCGGACCGGTCGACCGATACAAACTGAGAGACTTAATCTCTTCAGGTCGGTCGACCGGGACGGTCGACCGATTCTGCCCGTAAGTTTGGTGCTCCCTGTCGGTCGACCGGATCGGTCGACCGATTCTTCCCGTAGCTGGCTTCTCTAGGTCGGTCGACCGGACCGGTCGACCGCCCGACTCCTGTGCACGTTGTGCACGTCGGTCGACCGGACCGGTCGACCGACCTCTGCCAGACCTGCTGCTGCTGCTGGTTTCTGCTGCTGTCTTCTTCGGCTTTTGTCGTCGACTTCCTCGGCGATCTTTGACAGCACATCACCTCCTCTAATAGTATCTCTCCTCCAACAATTCTCCACCTCGGTGAAGATTTTCAAATCTGAGCCGAATTTCGAATTCCGACTCGAAAGTGGCTGCACCAAACCGGTTGCCTACGTACCCCTTGCCCAAGGGATCAAGCCGTCCGTAGTTCACTCCAATGAGCTTCAGCAAGCTCAGTTCACCTGAAGGACATGGAGCAAGTCTTTGCAGTGTGCAAACTTCACTCCCGTCACCACCTTTGTAAGCATATCGGCCGGATTCTCCGAAGTATGAATCTTCAACAAGTTGATGTCACCTTCCTCCAGAATCTCCCGAACAAAGTGGTACCTGACATCAATGTGCTTCGTCCTTGCGTGGTAGACTTGGTTCCTTGCCAAATAAATGGCACTCATACTGTCACAGTGTATCTTCAAGATATCCTGTTCCACTCCCAAGTCATCTAGCAAACCATGAAGCCAAATCGCCTCCTTCATGGCCTCGGTCAAGGCCATATACTCCGCCTCTGTAGTCGACAACGCAACTGTGGACTGAAGTGTGGAGCGCCAACTCACCGGTGCCTGTGAGAGTGTGAATACATACCCAGTAGTCCACCGGCGTTTGTCAAGGTCACCTGCATAGTCCGAATCCACGTACCCTATGCATTCTTGCTTCCCGGTGTTGTCCTTCTCAAATACGAGGCCTACATCAACAGTACCCTTGATGTACCTCAGGATCCACTTCACAGCTTCCCAATGACCCTGACCTGGATCATGCATATATCTGCTAATCATGGAAACTGCCTGTGAAAGATCCGGCCTTGTACACACCATCGCATACATCAAGCTACCCACAGCATTGACATACGGAACATGAGTCATATGCTCACGCTCCTGAACACTCCTTGGAGACATCTTCGCTGACAACTTGAAGTGCGGCGCCATTGGTGTACTTACAGTCTTCGTATCTTTCCCGATATTAAACCTCTGCAGTACCTTCTCCAGATAGCCCTTCTGAGTCAAGCTTATCCTGCCAGCATCCCTGTCCCTTGTGATCTCCATGCCCAATACTTTTCTTGCTTCCCCCAGGTCCTTCATCTCGAACTCGGACGATAACGTCTTCTTCAGAGAATCAATAGCAGATCTTGACCTAGAAGCAATCAGCATATCATCTACATAGAGCAGTAGATAGATATACTCCCCTGATGGTAACTTGTTGTAGTACACACATGGATCGAAGTGACTTCTTGTGTACTTTTTCTTCCTGATGAAGCTGTCAAATCGCTTGTACCATTGTCTTAGAGACTGCTTCAAACCGTACAGCGATTTCTTCAGCTTACATACCAACTCCTCTTTCCCTGCAGTTTTGTAACCTGTGGGCTGAGTCATGTAGATCTCCTCCTCAAGATCGCCGTGGAGAAAGGCGGTCTTTACATCTAGTTGGTCAAGGTCCAACTCGTTTTGCGCCACCAAGGCTAATAGGATCCGAATAGACGAGTGTTTAACAACTGGGGAGAACACCTCGTTGTAGTCGATCCCTTCTCTCTGTGCGTAGCCTTTAGCCACCAGCCTTGCCTTGTAGCGCACTTTATCTTCTTGGAGTGATCCCTGCTTCTTAGCAAATACCCACTTACACCCTATGGCTTTCTTCCCCTTGGGCAACTTGGTCAGTTCCCATGTGTTGTTCTTATAAAGAGACTGCATCTCTTCATTCATAGCCCCTTTCCATAACTCAGCTTCTGAACTTATTTCAGCTTCCCTGAAAGTAGATGGAATGGCCTCTTCAACAACTGGAAGTGCATGAGCAATCACCATGTCTGTAGTGAGCCAGCCAGGTCTCCTAGCATTCCTCCTTGGTCTTCCAACTGCAGTGGGATCTGGAACCGTATCCATAACCTGTTCCTGATCCTCTTCAACAACCTCAGCATCTTCTTCTGCAACTTGATCACCTCCCTGTGTCACCTCAGGAATGATTCTCACTGATACTGAGTCTTCTAGAGATGGTGGATCTGCATCACTCTCCACCTGCTGCAATAGCTCCTTGGTCTTCTCAGTCTCCACCTGCTGAGAGACTGTAGGCTTCATCATCGAGGCCTCATCAAAAGTGACATCTCTGCTGATTATGAATTTGTTGTCCTGTTGATCCCAAATCTTGAACCCCTTGGTTCCTTTCTTGAAGCCAACAAACACTCCTTTCTTCGCTCTCGGATCCAATTTGTTCTTTTACATGATAGTAGGCTGGACATCCAAAAATCCGGAGAACATCATAATCTTCAGCAGCTTTACCCGACCAAGCTTCCAGAGGGGTCTTCCCCCCTATTGCAAACGACGGCAACCTATTGACGAGGTGGCTTGCATATCCCAAAGCTTCAGCCCAGAACTTCTTTGGCAATCCTGCATTGGACAACATACACCGAACCTTCTCTAGCAAGGTCCGGTTCATCCTCTCAGCCACCCCATTCTGTTGCGGAGTCTCTCTCACTGTGAAGTGCCTCTCTATGCCCTCATCAAGACATAGCTTTTGGAGAGGGTCTGATATGTACTCTCCTCCATTATCAGAACGGAGAACCTTGACCTTCCTTCCCGTGCTTCTCTCCAAATTAGCCTTCCACTTCACAAACAATTCTAGGACTTCATTCTTGTGTCGCATGGTGTACACCCAGCAGCGCCTAGAATAGTCATCGATGAACGACACAAAATAGTGGTTCCCCCAATTGATGCAGTCTTGGTGGGTCCCCATACATTTGTATGAACATAATCAAGAATGCCTTCGGTGCAGTGTGAAGCTGTGCCAAACTTCACCTTCGTCTTCTTGCCTATGATGCAATGTTCACACAGATCCAGCTTGCAGGTCTCTGCACCCTTCAGCAGCCCCTTCTTACAAGAGCTTGCAATGATTTTTCCCCTGCATGTCCCAGCCTCATGTGCCACAGCCGGGTCGAATCTTCCTTCTGACTGGTAGAAGCTGCCACCTGCCCTGTCACTGTACTACCCTTCAAGTAATACAAATTGTTCCGGCGGTCGGCCTTCAACACCACCATTGAGCCCTTGTCATTTTAAGAACACCTTCTTTAATAGACACACTGAGCCCCAATGATTCCAAAGCACCCACAGAGATCAAGTTCCTCTTCAGCTGAGGTACATATCTCACTTCTTTCAGCTCCCTCACCATCCCGTCAAACATCCTGATCGGAATCGTGCCTACACCCTCCATGATGCATGGATGATCATCGCCCATGACGACCGAACATCCCTCCAACTTCTCAAGACTGATAAACCAATCTCGATTAGGGCATACATGATATGTAGCACCTGTGTCCAGGATCCACTCGTTTTCCCCGAGTAGCCTACGACGGGAGCGGTCACTGAAAAAGAGAACACTGAAGAATCTGAATCTGAACCATCTGCCTGTGATTTACCGCTTGCAGCCTTCTTCACTCTTGCTAGATTCGCCTCAGATTTTGATTTCTTCTTCTTCCCCTTGTACTTTGGACAGTCAACCTTCCAGTGCCCAATCTCTTTGCAGAATGCGCACTGATTTCTTTTAAGATCCTTGAATCCCGGCCTGGACTTCGATCTTCCCCTGATCTCCTTTCCCTTTCTAGATGAACCTCTGCCTCTCACCTCCAATGCCTCCGCTGATGACCCTGACTGAGAAGGATGCCGCTCCTTCTTCCTTGTCTCATAGCTCATCAATGCAGACGACACCTCATGGTAGTCCAAAGTCTGTCTACCATTGATAAACGTCATGGTGAATGTCTCATACTCCTCCGATGGGAGCGAGTTCAGGAGAATGACTGCCTTGTCTTCCTCTTCTACCTTGACCTCCACGTTTATCAGGTCTGTAAGAAGCTTTGTAAACCGGTTTATGTGCTCATTTACTGTGCTCCCCCTCTTCATCCTGAACTGATACAGCTTGCTCTTAAGCTGTAACCTGGATTCCACGCTCTTTGTCAGGTACTTCTTTTCTAGGGTTTCCCACAGTTTCTTTGCAGACGTCTCATGTTGCACAAGGTATTTGATATCCTGTGTCAAGCATGAACGAATCAAGCCACATGCCGATCTATTCATCTTTGCCCATTCCTCATCTGTTGTAGTGTTCTTCTTCCTCTCCAATAGGAGAGTATCCTCCAGATTAGATGCATTCAACGCATCCATCACCTCACACCTCCACATCCCAAAATTGTTAGTGCCATTGAACTTAACAACTTCGATTCTAGGGTGAGTATTCATTGTTCTAACAGATGCAACTTCCTCTGCCATTGAGATTCTTTCTTTGACCCTCTAACTATGCGGAAGATCAAATGACTTGAAAAATAGATCTATTACCGAGATAAAAATGTGATTTTTACCTCTCCCGTGAAACCCTAGCTCGAGTTTCTCACCAGATCTATTTCACCACCGATCCAAGAAACCCTCCTTGAGTCCTCCGGAGATCGACACACGATCCCTCGAACACCCAATACCTCAGATCCGAGATCGACACACGATCTCCACCGGATCCGATCTCGAGGCCTCCGGATCTTCAGAAATCCAAAGAGCAACCTGGATGCTCTGATACCACTTGTTGTGCGCGGGAGACAACAACCAATAGAGGATCCAATCGATCTCAATCACAGAAACAATGAAATCAATTCACGAAGAATAAGCAATCGCAAAACACAAATCTAACGAGGTTCGGCCAACGTGCCTACGTCCTCGGGGCAATCAATGGGGAGTTTTGTATTAGGGAAGATGATTACAATGGCTCTTAGCCTCTCTCAATACAAGAGAACTCTTAGCCTTCTAATTTCGCAGGTTAGAAACCCTAGAACAGCCCACAAATGTATTTATACTCGCTGCTCCGCAATTTGCGGAGCAGCAGATTTTTGCCCAAACCCGTCGATCGGTCGACCGGACCGGTCGACCGATACAAACTGAGAGACTTAATCTCTTCAGGTCGGTCGACCGGGACGGTCGACCGATTCTGCCCGTAAGTTTGGTGCTCCCTGTCGGTCGACCGGATCGGTCGACCGATTCTTCCCGTAGCTGGCTTCTCTAGGTCGGTCGACCGGACCGGTCGACCGCCCGACTCCTGTGCACGTTGTGCACGTCGGTCGACCGGACCGGTCGACCGACCTCTGCCAGACCTGCTGCTGCTGCTGGTTTCTGCTGCTGTCTTCTTCGGCTTTTGTCGTCGACTTCCTCGGCGATCTTTGACAGCACATCACCTCCTCTAATAGTATCTCTCCTCAACAAGAAGTGCAGTGAAGAGAGAAGCTTAGGACTACACCTGAAAGAAACAGAAGCAAATAGAGAGGCCATTCTCTGAAACTGCACTGTGGCAGTCCGAGCGAGCGAGAGAGAGAGAGAGAGGAGAGAGAGAGAGAGAGAGAGAGAGAGAGTGGAGTACCTAGCAGAAATCTCTCTTTGGGTGAAAGTTGGTTTGACAAGGACAGACCCAACCCCAACAAATTTATAAGTATAATTTCATATATAAATTTACTTCCAATTCAAGTTTTGTGATTTCAGCTAATAATACAAAATCTTTATAATCAGAGAAAATCGACATAAACGTACGTTGTGTGTCAGCAGTCATCAGATACTTCACGGAGAGTTTGATGTATTTTCAAACTGACACAAATATTGGCATCACATCCAAATTAGACTATGGATGTTCAATTCAATCCAAAAAATCAATTAATCATAAAATAACTTCTCCAATTAAAGAACCAGAAAGAACAATCTAAGCCAAATGTATGGGTTACAAAGTATACAAAGTACAAGAGAACCTGACAATGAATGAATTGTATCTGTCTAGTTCTCTTTGTTACAGGCTGGGTTGGAGAGAGGCTCGTTAACCAGACTTGGTCCGCAACGATTGGTACATCATCGTCGTTGCGATGCCAACTCCAAAGCGCATGAGTCCCATTCACGACCTCGAGCTGACCGTGCCCGAAGCTCGCCTCCCTAAACAATGAGATCTGGGCGAGGGGTTGATGAAATCCGTTGCCAATCCTTCCTGTTGCCTCCGTCTCCGATGGTTATGTGCACCGGTCCGCAGTCATCGGAATTGTTGTCGGTCACCCTGTCTGCAACAGGGAACCTTCAATATCGCGAAAACACGTATGCCATAATTTCATTATGTACTAAATTTTACTGGCTTAATTTCAAGAAACTACAATAAAATTTTCACCCAATCTCAAAAATCCATCAAAAAGCTTTCAAACACACAAAGAAATTCTGAAATTCAAAAAAAAAAAAAAAAAATACCATGAAAAGACGCAGTTCGTGGTAGCTTGTTTTTTCAAATTTTATGATAGTTTTTTTTTGAAATCATCATGATATATATATATTTTGAAATCAGAAAAAGTTCATGATAGTTTTATAGAATTAAGCCATATATACTTACAAATCGCTCGTAGGCGTGCACATGACCAGCGAAGACCACATCGACACGAGCACGATAGAGCAAATCCTCCATCGCCTCCCTCATGTCCTCCCCATCCCCTTGATGGTCTTTGTTCGAATTGTACCAGGGCGCGTGAATCAGCGCCACCAGCCATGGGGTCTTCCTCCGGTCGACCTTCGCCAAATCCCCCACTAGCCACTTGTACTGGTCCGAACCTGAACCAAAGTCCGTGTACGAGCCCAACATGATGACATGGACGGAGCCACCGGCCACGTCGAAGGAGTAGTACAGGTTGGAGGTGGAGCCGCTCAATTCGTACGGCATGCGCCACCGGGCATTGTAGGCTTTGAAGGGTTTCTCGATTAAGGGGATCTTCTCGATTTCGTGGTTGCCTTGAGTCACCATCCACGGCCGACTACTGGCGAGGGGTTCAACCAAGCGGCCGAAGGAGTCCCACAACGGCTGCCAGTAGTCGGCGTACGAGAGGTCGCCGGGCAAAAGGAGCATGTCATAGCCGGAACTCGAGAGGTGCTCGAGGGTTGACTTGGTCCAGCCAGTCTGACCAAGATCACCTGTTCAAAAGGGAAATTAATTTGATCATTTTCACAACAATTTTAAGAAGGATGTTTCACATATAACCTACAATTTGTCCATATTGCTTCGAATTTGAACAATAACGTTTTTTTTTTCCCTTCTTCTTTATCATGGATAAGGTGAATAACTCTCGCCAAAGTATTGTATGATACGACTGAAGATGCAATATTATGAAACGATAAAGGAAAGTTGTGTTACCAACGACTGCGAATTTGAAGGGGAGTTGGGGCGGGGGGGTCTTGAAGGAGAACTCTCGCGCCGGGCTGGAGTTACAGCGGTAGTAGTAGACGGTGCTGGGAGTTAGGGGGCCTATCACCACATCGTGGATCAGGCCGGATTTGTAAAACAGCAGGTAGGAGTACTTGGAGACAGAACCGGAGGCATAGAAGGGGTATTGGCCGGATGAAGTGCCGTATTCCACAGTTGATGGCGCGTCGTCGCTGACTGTTATCCATGTTACTCTCATCTTGTCAGCGCCGACTTGCGATATGTGCACCTGACCATAAATCACAAAAAAATTAAATGCTAACGCGCCTCTAACGAACATAGATGATTTATTCAAATCTGAATTGCACTAAGCTACTGTCTATGATCAATAAATCGACTTCCAAGAGCATACTTTTTTTTTTTAGGTGCTACAGGGAATTCAATACAAATCTCTTTCAACTCTTCTAATGTCAAACTCACTTACTTCTCACTTGGGTATAAAAGTAATGATTGGTTTTAGGGTGTTCACACTTCAGACGCGTGAGATACATAGCTTCGATCAAGTATCTCGAATGAAAATCTCCCCAAAAAAAAGCTCTTGGGAGATTTTCATTTGGGATGGACAAAAAGTATCAAAGGGCTTAAGTAATCTTCACTTTTTTTAATGTCTGATTGGACTCTTCAAAAAATGCAAGTCAGGTTTCAGTTTCTGTGACACATGAATTATATCAAATATATTGGCTAATTCAGAATCAAATGGAAACCAAGGGCATTATTAACTAATTGATATCATAATAGGAAATTGATAAATGCGCTACCATTTTCTACAAAACAGATACGCTCTCTTTTCATTCTAAAATTAAAATGCACTCATCAAATATAGGATTGCATTTATGAACACATTACAAGCACAGAAATTTTCACAACTCGGCAACTTAAATTATGAGGGCTGCCACGTGGAAATGGGATAATTTTAATAGATTTCTTTCCCTGGAAACAGCTGTATCCACCGACATCATGCATCAATTTCACCATTGAGCCATTGAAAAAAAAAAAAAAAAAAACAACATAAATATTAGAAAATTTTACTCAGCATCATGTTACTTGAACTAAATTAACATGAAATTCTAACCTATAAGATTCTTTATTTCTATCACAATTTTCTGGTAAAAGGTTGAATTTCTCAAAGGAAGTTATGCTGTTGGTTGGCCAGCAAATAATCCCATAATTCTTACTGCTACCCCACTCATCAAAATGATCAAATCAACCTACTCACAAAGACAAATAAAGAGCGGTCACAACAAATCAAACAAAAAGCAAAATAAAAAGAGAAAGAAAAAATAGAATTAAATCCAAAAATATTACCTGTTGAGGGGTGAGTTCATCAGCATCCTCATCGAGAGGAACGGAGAGAGTCTCTCTGGCCGTCGGCCTCTGATAGCCAAGGGACCCATCAATTGAACTACACACAAGAGCCACCACCAAGATCATAACAAAACGAAGATTAAAATTGAGTGCCATCATGGAAAAGAATTGCGAAATGTGAGAGAGAGAGAGAGAGAGAGGAACACGAGAGAAAGGGATTATTTATAGAGGGAGAGAAGAGAACAAGCGCACAATTTGTACTTATACATGGAAATATAAGTACACAAGTTATTATTATTATTTATTATTATTTCTAAAAAAAAAATATCACGAAAGAATGAGCACCCTTTTGGGTTTTGAGGAAGTCGTAACGGTCTCTCCCTCCTCTTTCTTCTTCTCTTGTAGTTTGGTTGACCTGAGGGGGAGGGAGAGGGATGGGGCACGTGGGCGTCTTTCAGGTTGCCACGTGCAATTAGTTCTCGTTGACAATCTCGTACAATAGCGATGAGACAACCGGTGGGTTTGAACTCGAACCCATCCAACCAATCTGAGGTCCAGATGGGGAGATTACAGGGTCTGTTTGTTTCGTCGCAAAACATCGCAAGTCGCAAGTCGTAAAATGAGAATGGAAAAAGTGTACTGTAATAGAGAAAATATATTGTGTTTTACAGTGTTTGGTTGGTAAAGTAAAATTGTAAATGGAAAAGTATATTGTGTTTTACGGTGTTTGATTGGTAAAGTGAAAGTGTGAATGAGAAAGTATATGTGTTTTACGGTGTTTGGTTGATAACTTAAAAGTGTAAGTGAAAAAGTTGGCCACAAAATTAACTGTAGCAGTGATTTAAATATTATAAATACTATTAAATTAAATATACTATTGAAAATTAAATTGTACTAATAAATTTGAGATAAAATATTAATATTTTAATTATAACAATAATATTAATAAAATATTAGTAAAATTACTAAAATATTACTAAAATATTAACTAAATAAATAATTATAAAATTTTAAGAAAATATAAATAACATTAATAAAATTTAAGGATACGAATAAAACATAAATATTAAAAAAATCTTAAGAAAAATAATAAAATATAGTTATAATATTATAATATTATAAAATACTTAAGATTATTATAATATTAAATTTTATTATAATAATATTGTAATATTATAAAAATATAAAATAAAACAAAGAAAAATATAATTATAAATTTAATAATAAAATATTATTACAATATTAACATAATAAAATATTAATATAATTTTTAAGTATATTATAATATAATAAAGTAATTATTTATATTAAGAAATAAATAAATAAATATATAATAATTTTATATAAAGCATATTATTGTTATATTAATAAAATATTAAATCTAAATAAAATATTAAGAAAATCGGTGTAAATATTAATAAAATAATAAAGTATTAAATAACAATATTAAATAAAAATATTAAATTAAAATAATTAAATATTAAATATTAAAACAATATTAAAAATAATAAAAAACTAAAAATACAAATATAAAATAATTAGATAAGAAATTAAACACTATTAAAATATTAAATATTTAATAATATTAAATTATATATTGATTATCAAGTAACTGCTTTGAGACTGCAAGTGTACTACAAGTAGAATTTACATGACTACAAAATTAACTGTAGCAATTGCAAGTGAGAAAATGTGAGTGTAAAAGTGAGATTTACATGACCACAAATTTAACTGTAGCAATTGCAAATGAGAAATGAGAGTTGTATTCTGCAAGTTGTTTTACATCGAAACAAACAGCAGAAAATGGAAAAGAAGTTTTACGACTTGCGATTTTGCGGCCTTTTGCGGGGAAACAAACGGACCCTATATCTCTCACTAAATTAATTTTCAAAATTAGTGGACGAGTGAGGAGCCCAATTGGGCGACTTCAAACTGTAGATTTCTTAGCTCTAACCAGGGAACATGAATTGGTTTCAACTGCGCCCGTGACTTGAATTTGGAAGCAGAGCGTGTACTCTCTCTCTCTCTGTCCCTTGAAGCTTATAATTTCTCACGACAGAGTGTCACAATGCATACGTTAAAAAGCCACAGCAGAAAAAGTAAATAATGAAACATAGAAGTCCAGTCAGCAGTCAGCTCAATCATCCACAAAATCCTCATCTCCCATCTCCCATCTCCTCCGCCTGTATCCTCCGAAGTGCTCTCCAAGAACCCGTCATGCTGTGGCTCTGCAAAAGCCCTGTCCGCCTGCTGTCTTCCTGATAGGAGATTGTACTGCACCAGTGAGATGAAAATATGCAACACATGAAAAGTAGCATCATTTGATCTGATCACATTATTAAAAATTCTATTATTGCGTTCTCTTTCAAATTATTAAATATTCTAATATCCAAGACATGTCTATTCCCCTTTTTGATGGATGTTGATCTCCATCTTGACCAAAGAAGTCTAACAGAAAGTAGAAGTTGAGGAAAGGGAATGGCAAATCTAGCTTTACACAGCTCCCAAATGATTAACAAGTATGGGCAGGGTAGAAATAGATGATCTATCGTTTCCTCCTCGTTTGAGCAAAAGTGTGGGGGGTCCATGCCAAACTCCTCTTCATAAGACTGTCCTAGGTGAGGATAGCTCCGTTCACAAACAGCTATAGAAAGGCTTTCACTTTTAGTGGAGCCTTGACTGTGCCAAATGGTCTTAGAGGGCACCTTGTACCACTATAGTTAAGACGAGAATGAGCACTTTTGACTGTGAAATAACGACTAGTTTCCCAGCTCCATATTGCAAGATCCCGGTGTCCCCCCGCCGAGGCTGATCAAGTATCTAACATAGTGAGGAGTCCTCATATTACCCCCTACCAGGTGTCCAAGCCGCCGCAGAAATCCTAGGTACCCATTGATCATGTAGTAGGGGGTTGCCACAGATCCATCCTTGTCTCGCGCCGACATGAACAAGCAGGGGAAGTAAGTGGCTAAGGGAAAATCCAAGCACCACTTGTCCTTCCAGAACCTGGCGCCTAAACCATTGTCCGGATCCCAATAAATCCCGGATAGAAAGATGTCCTTGCGTGAACCCCTATCCAGAAAGGAGAGGAAGAATGGATGTTTCTAAGGAGTCTGACTATCATCCTGAATGTGATCGGTAATTATGGGACATCAACATAGCCCATTTGCTTCTAGGGTTAGAGAATAATTTCCACCACTGTTTCAGCAATGACGCACTATTAAAATCTCTAATATTTATAACCCTAATCCTCTTTTTTTTTTTTTTTTTTTTGCATACTCGTTCCCATCGAACTAAATAAAAGCCCCCTATCACCCCCTCTAGTGAAATCTTCTTCGCAGTCAATTAATTTTCTTTTCAACCCATTTAGATGGGGGAAAGAAGGAAAAAGTATGACGGGATGGCACAAATGACAGAATTGAGTATAGTAATTCTTCCTTCAAAGGATAGAAGCGCTCCTTCCATCCGGTCAATCTCTTCTGGATCTTCTCAATAATAGGTCTCCACTATGCCTTCTTAATCACCCCACTTTCAGGGGAAGGCCCAAGTATGTGATCGGCAACCACTCCACTAGGCAATTAAAGACAAGCGACACCAAAAAATTATTTGGCGACACTTCACCTAGAAAACCAAAGGACTCTTATGATTGTTGATTTTAAGACCCGACCAACACTTACGACAATATATGATCCACTTGAGTGTCATAGCTTGGGCTGGGCACACCCTACCAAAGATCAGGGTGCCATCATCATAGTGTAGATTTATCACCAAATTAGTGTAATCTCGACACCGTGAGAATACATTATTCAGTTTCTTTTCTTTGATTAGAAGGCGATGCAGATCACTTATCATATATGCAGTTTCCTTCATTTGTGAGAAAATTTAAGGTCGAAATTTTGTTTTTCTCCCATTTAAACACATCAAATGCCTACAATACGGCAATTGCAAGGAAACGAGCACGCAAGTAACAAAATAAAACATAGAAGAAGGGATTGCTATTGTTTTAGTCATATTTTCTTTCTTTCTTTCTTTCCGCTGATTGTACTCGTCACATTTGATGCGGATTTTTTCTGAGCATCTTTTTGCTCAGCTTCTGGAGAAAGGGGCCGTTTGTTTCACGTAAAAGTCCGTAAATCGTAAATGACTTACAACCAGTTACAACTACGGCGTTTGTTTGGACCATAATTCATAAAAGGCTTACACAATCCAATTATCACTCACTTGCAACCTAATTATCACTCACTTACAGCCCAGTTACAGTTAATTTTGTGGTCATGCAAATTTGTATTATTTTTTTATGTTAATATTAAATTTTTTTAATATTTAACATTTTTAATATTTATTTGCAATATTAAAACTTTTTAAATCACCAAATAGTTAATTTTGTAGTTAACTTTTTCACTTACGACTTACACATTACGACAACCAAACATCGTAAAACACAATACATTTTTCTACTTACAACTTTATATTACCAACCAAACACCATAAAGCTTACATGCATGTAACTCATTTACAACTGTAAAAGACTTTACTAATTACGACTTACGAATTACGGCCAGTTACGACAACCAAACAGGCCCAAAGTATCACATGTGATGCCTAGGTTTCTTTTTGAATATGAGCCTTAAGCGTTAGAAAATTATTGAGACAGAATCGATTCGGCATCTTCTCTTCCAACTGGCACTTTTTTTTTTTCATCAGATTTCTTTCTTCACCAACACCTAATAATTGTAAGGTCAGTTTCCAGCAAGAAGAGCTTATGGTGGCTAACTTCACGTCAACACCAATTAAAAAGAGAAATCTCACAAGTCTCCACTGTCACCTTCAACTAAACAACACCCACACCCATCCATTTTAAAGCTTTTAATTGATTCCTTCATGGAATCACCGTCCTAAATCTAAACAATTATAATTTTGGACGTCGTCTTTTGCTTGCTTCTTCCTCAAAGGAAACACCACCAATTTCTGGCGACAAATTAATTAATTAATTAATTATGTGAAATGGCATATTCGGTCTTATGCTTCATGATTCATCAGCTTGGCTCGCATTAGTCAACTAAATCAGGGAAGAGAATCATAAATTAAATATAGGTCGTGATTAATTAGTCGTGAACAAGTTGTGAACATACCACAGGAAGCCACCTGTGCCGTAATGACAGAGATTTGAGAGGTAATCATGGCATCTAGAGACTAATTGACCGTCAAAGACTAATTAAGTAATAATCAGTGTTCAATTGTAAAAAGAAATTGATCTGAGTAGCAAAGGGTGAAGCCAAAATAGACACGCATAAAAAGACACTTTAAGGGTTAAAGTGAAGATTACAACAATTGCTACAGTGATATTGTGATCTTCAATAAAGAAAATAGAGAAGAAAGGAATCTATGAAAGATGAAAAACAGAACTTAATTTTATTCACTCTAATAAATATTTTTACAACTTTCTCATACAAAATTTAGTTTTATTGTGCTCTATTTATAGAAATACAAATTCCCCAATCTCCCACCTCAACACAAATTCCAATAATCAAATACTACAACTATTATATGAAAACTCAAATAAATAGAAACTCCTACTATAATCATAATTAACTTCAACTCCTAAACAAATAAAAACTTTTCTAAACAAACACTCCAAATTTAACTCAATTTTAATCAAAACTCTTTACTAACATTACAGATATGAGACGTAAGCAGCCCCCGATGCAGCCTTGCATCTACCCCAATGACAAGAAAGAGATTGTATGCCAATGCTGAAAGCATATCCTAATGCAAATACCTTGCACCTTTCTTCATTCCTTGACGCCAGCATGTTCCTCCAAAGAGCCCTTTGTTTCTAAATCTTATAAATATCTTGTGCTTTAAGTTCAGCTCCATCAATTCGTTGCTAGCCTTCTCCACTCTGAACAGAAATGGCGACGCCATGGCCTTTGGCTTTGGGCATCCTCTTTCTCTTTATTGGGTCAACTGCAGCCTCCAGTTACAGTCGACCGCCGCCCAAAAGGATCCTTGCTACACGGTCATTGAAGCCTGAGTCACACCCTCAACAGGTATAGTTCTTTTGCTCTATCTTCTTTTTGGAACAGAGCATTTACAGGTCCCTATGGCTTGTTTTAGGTTCATATTTCAGCAGTTGGGGCAGATGGCATGAGAATTACATGGATCACCGATGATAACCACGCACCTCCCTGGTCGAATACGGCAGAGCTCCTGGAGTTTATGACAAGTCAGCCACCGGTGAGCACACAACATATCGATACTTCTGCTACAAATCAGGCACAATTCATCATGTCAAGCTTGGGCCTTTGGATCCGGATACGGTCTATTACTATCGATGTGGTGGTATTGACGATATGTACAGCTTCAAGACCCCACCAGCTGCTCTCCCCATTGAGTTTGCCATTGCAGGTTCGTCCGAAACAGTTCTGCAGTAATTTGAACCATAACATGTGAAATTAGCATGCCCATGATTGTATTGCAGGAGATATTGGACAAACAGAATGGACGAAGTCTACACTGAATCACATAAATGCATCAAACTATGACATGCTTCTACTCCCTGGTGATCTTTCATATGCCGACACGAATCAACCATTGTGGGACTCCTTTGGTCGACTTGTCGAGCCATTGGCCAGCGCCAGACCGTGGATGGTGACTCAAGGCAACCATGAGATAGAAGCCTTCCCAATCTTTGATTGGTTCCATCCATTTGCTTCTTACAACCACAGGTGGAGAATGCCCTATGAGGAGAGTGGCTCATCCTCTAACCTCTACTACTCCTTTGATGTCGCTGGGGGTGCCATTCATGTCGTAATGTTGGGTTCGTACGCGGACTTTGGGTCTGACTCGGATCAGTACAAGTGGTTGGTTGGGGATTTGGGCAAGGTTGATAGAAATCGGACTCCATGGATTATTGTGTTGATTCACGCACCTTGGTATAATACGAATTCAGCACATCAAGGGGAAGGAGAAAGCATGAGGAAAGCAATGGAATTCATTCTTTACAAGGCTCGGGTTGACATTGTTTTTGTGGGTCATGTCCATGCCTACGAGCGCTTTGTAAGTCCATTCTACTGTTTTTGTAATTTAGCAAACAATGGCATTATGCATAATTTCTACTTTTATAATTGTCAGTAGGATGAGCTAATTCACATTTAAAACCTATTATAAAGCCAAGATGAATCATATTTCTATCACAAAATACAGATGGATTTTCTACATTGGTTTGTGAGATAATTCTTAGGCTTTACATTTATCAGCTAATGGTTATTTGTTGAAGAATGAATGGTACCCCCATTACCCATCAAATGGGACTAAGTTCATTGAAAAATACAATGACTGCCAATTTCCATACGAGTGTTACAAGCAACAAGAGCTCTAGATTCGTTAAGCAAACTGTCTCCTGATAATCTATATATATGTATCTTAACGGTAGCATAAGATCTACCAATGGAATTCATTTCCTCCCAAATTTTCAACTTATCTAGTCTAATGCTCACCATTAATTTAACTTATCGCAGACGAGGGTCTATGACAATTCGGCCAACTCATGTGGCCCGATACATATAACCATTGGCGATGGAGGGAACAGGGAAGGCCTCGCGTTAGAGTAAGTTGAAAGCTCAAAAACTTTCAGTGCAAGAACTCATTGTCAATGTAGTTATCATGAAGTTTTCTAACACATGAAAAACCTTACTTGAAGTTGTGAATACACTTTCTTAATTAGCTTTTTCGTATTATCGTGCAGCTTCCAGAAGGATCACAAGTCTGCTCCTCTTTCTCTGTTCCACGAGGCGAGTTTTGGGCATGGGAGGTTGAAGGTACTGAATCGAACGCACGCTCACTGGTCATGGCACCGGAACGATGACTCACAGTCCACGGTTCGTGATGAGGTGTGGTTGGAGAGCTTAAGTGCAAGGTGTGGAGATGGACAAAGCATTGAAGAGCCTTCAACTAAAGCTGAGCTATAGAATCTTGTTGTTTCATTAGGCTGTTGGAAAATTTTAATGAAGGATTCAAAAAAAACTTTGTTGCTCTTTTGATTTCAGAGTTAGCAATACAATTCCATTTCCTTCTTTGTTGTGTAATTTCAGAAGAAGAAAAAGAATTTAAAGTAGAAATAAAACCCAATCTTTCAGCTTTTCACTCCAATTCCAGTCAAAAACAAAATGCACAGCATACCATCATCAATAAGCATCAAATTCGCGGGGGAAAAAAAAAAAGAAAACCCTACAGCTTTACTCAACACACACAAAAAAAAAAAACAAACTTTCTCAAAAAATTAAAAAGATTACATCAAATTTTACCTTGCAATTGTAATGTAGCTCTAAATTCGAACGCGGAGAACGAGGGATTCGATCCAACCGTCGTGCTCCTACTCCTCCTCGGTGATAATTAATCCAATGGAAGATGAGAGAATTGTGTTGCTGATATAAAGTGCAAATTGTAATTTTGCAAGAGTACTCCTCAACCCTTTGTACAAAAGAACTGATTTTTCTGTAGTAAAATAGAAAATTGTCACTGGATGCTGGACCGCCCCGCGCAGCCTGGGGAGTGGACCGCCCGCGGCCGAGACGAGCAAGCACGCGCGATGGCCACCTCCCACACGTGTGAGTTCATATGGCACGTGCTCGCGCGCTCCGTTCTCACACATATAAATACGGAGACCAACTGCCGACGGACCCAACCCACTCCCTCACCAAAAAGAGACACAGAGACAAAAACTCAGAGGTTTATCTTCACAGATCGATCTGCAGAGAGAGAGAGAGAGAGGAACAAAAATATTAGAAGAAAAGAGAAAGATAATGGTTTTGGGGGAGATTAGGGTACCCTCTGTATTCACTGGATCACGGAGGAGAATGACGGTCTCCGTGCTCGTCGACGTCACCACGCGAGCTCTCTGCCCCAGCGAAGGGTCCTGCGCTGAGGCGATTTATCTCACCGGCCTCCAACAGAGGTGACCTGATCCCCTCTCTACTCACTTTAATTTTCATATATCTCAATGTTAAGCTCATTTCGGTGCTTTGCTCTCAGTCGAGAGTAAGATTTTTCTGATTCTTTGTTAATCTCGGCCCTAGTGGTCGGATTTTATGTTATTTGTCAAAAATTTGGGACCTTTGAGGTTAAAAGGTGTAATTTTGTTAGTCATACGGTAAATAAGGGCAATGAGGGGTTTACTGAATGCTCGATCAATTCTTGTTTAGGATTTGAACCTTCTTTTTTTGGTTGAGAAAAAGTTTAGCATTTGAACTTGTTCAAGCACGCCTATGTTCTTTTTGTTAAACTGTGATTTGGTTGTAATGGGGATAAGGATGTCTGTTTCCAGAAAACTGATCACATTGTGCACATGCAATGACAATGAGTTTAGGCTGATCATTTTGTGCAAGTACAAGTCTTTGTTTGTTGAGAATTGTTAACAAATGCATAAATTTTTTTTCTTCTTCTTTCAGAACATATGAATGAAGAGAAATTTCAAAATGAATGCATGAACAGGAGTTCTGAAATAACGAGGGATATAAAAAACTGTAGATGGTAGAAAACATAGACCCGATCATGTAGAGAATTTGGACCTGTCCTACAAAGTACAAAAAAGCTACTACTAGAATACCGCCTATGTCGGTGGAAATTGACCGATCAGCCAGGAAGATGAAGAGGGAGAGGAAGAAAAAAGAGGAAGAAGCAGTGGGGAGTCGAGAGAGGAAGGAGATGGGAAAAGAGAAGACGGACGGATAAAGTTTCTGTATGAGTCACGGGAGAAAACCTCTCTTTGATCGGTTTTGATCAAGATGATAATCCTTCTTGTTCAAGCATTTGAAGGTGTCTGTGTGACTTCTGGATCAGCGTTGTGCTCCTGAAATCGATGCATAAACTGTTAATGCCCTAGATGCTTCAATCTCTAGAACAGCACTGCTAAGATGTTCCTTTGCTTAAGGGTTTTCCATATGAAATCTTCGTCTACATTGATGCTTAGGAACCGGATATCTTCTTTGATGGCATTATGGCCACCTCACTTCCCTCTTCATAAATGTTGCCCCAACTATCGTAACTTCACATTTTTTATTATTTTAATAATATTCTTATGGGGCTTAGGCCGCACTTCACCCAAAAAAAACTTGTTCCTTTACTTCTACCTTCTCTGTCCCTGCCTAATTTGTAGTGTTAATGCTGATCTTAAAGATCTCTGGGCACTGTCAGATTTTATTGCTTTGTATACAATGCGTGATAAATTCTAGTGATTAAATTTCCTAGATATCGTGGACAAAAAGATTCATGTACCTGGACCCAAATCTCGGGGACAAAGGCTCTGTTGGTATTTTCCTCCTATCTGTTCCAACTAGTGTCAGTTGTGCGAGGTCGGAGTATATCGCAGTTTTCTCATATTTAGTGTTTAAATTCGATGCATCAAGTGTTTTAACTGGTTGGCATTTTAGTTTTGTGTTTTGATTAGTTCTCATCATCCTCATCTAATATCTTTGAATATTTTATCACCGGCCTTAGCTTTATTGATCCACCCGAAGCTTGTAGGAGTTTTTAAAACGGTGGTGCTTCCTGTTTTGGGTCAGCTTGTTGATGATTATAGGCGTAAAACCGTTGCTTCTTATTACTATTTCCACTTCCATAGTCCCATTTGGTATGGTTCTACCAATTAAACCAAATATTCAAGAATTTAACCGCCAATTTGTTTAATTTTTGTGGCATATGTTTCTCCCCTACTTTATCTTTTGGAGCAATTGTGAGTATTAGCGTGCGCTTGCCAGGCTCCATGATTTTTTCAGTAGGATTGTGTAGGTGGTGTGTTGTGCTCTCGTTGAGTAGGAGGTGTTTGTGCTATTTGATTGGAGTGTGTTGTAGCAGGGTTTGAGGAGCATTTATCTTTGTTTCTCTTGTTATTATTTTTTTTTAATAAAATCTGGTGCCAAGGCCCTATCTTTCTCTTAAAAAGAAAAGAAAAGAAGTGATACAAGCAAAGCAAAGTAATTGGTATGCCCTATGC
This sequence comes from Agave tequilana, assembly GCA_038442645.1. NCBI lineage: Eukaryota > Viridiplantae > Streptophyta > Magnoliopsida > Asparagales > Asparagaceae > Agave > Agave tequilana. The sequence goes on along the minus strand of JAVJIF010014348.1, from coordinate 64,888 downwards.
ATGACAAAACTTTGTTGTGCCTTATTTGTAGTAATGGATGCATATTTTTTAAGGTTTGCTGGCTTTTTTTATCGTGCTTGTAGCGTCATATGACTTCAGTAAGTGAATTTTGTTTGTATCAAGTTAATATCAGAAGCTACTGTAGTTCTTTTACCGGGTTATGTCACGCTAAGTTTAAGGCTATGTTGGTATTGTAAATCTGAAGTCTGTATGCCTTCCCCCCATCCCCAGCTGTACCTGCTTGGAATGAGTCGAGGGTTTTGTGTATGCGTACTTTGTTCTTCGTGCAATTTCATGCATCATTAGTCAGGGAAGCATATTCTGCATTTCAGATGCATATGCGGCAAGAAGCGCTCCAAACCTTGGGGCCCAATAGGGACGCCGGAGGTGAGAGGAAGAAGGAGGCGGGGGGCCAATAGTGGGAGGGTACTTGGCGGGGAGCCCTCCCCACGGTGTTGGCTGCCGAGGGGAATAGCTCCTCTTCCTCCACGTAGACCTCAAGTCGGTGCCTCGCTGGGACCGACGTAGAGAAAAGGGGGGAACTCAATATTACGGCGGAGCTAGGGTGGAGACACAATGATCTAAGGGAGGCTGGCAGCGGGGGGAGATAGAAGGGGGCAAATTCCTTCTTCCTTTCTTCTCCCAATCAAACATCACGTAAAGAAGAGGAGATCTACCTCTTCTTCATTTTCTCCCACCCTCTCTCTCTCTTTCTCTCTTCCATCCCCAATCTGGCCCTTAGTTTCCTTAATGAGACTACCAAGGTTGTTCTTTTATCTTCTTCACCACATCATCATGAATAGTGTCTTCTCTTGATTTGGGGCCGTGGGTCCTCTCCTTTGGTAGTCTCATCAAAAAGAGGAGGATAGCATTTAGACATTGCCAACCACAATTTGATAAAGACGAGTTTGATAAGGAAATTAACAATGAGTCTTAAAGCTACTGGAATAATCAAGAAAAAAGAGGAGAGCTTTAACAGTGTGATGAAAGAAATCCGAACTTTCTCAGTACAAGCACTAATTGTAAGAATTATTTTTCTTAATTAAATTCTTTCAAGTTGAGAAAATGCAGAGAGACGGTACACAATATTGACACTGAAGAATGGGGACCTTTTTAGATATCACATAAATATGGCCCGACTTCATCTAATATAAAGATTCAGTCGAATTGAGTGAGATATGTCAAACATTGAAGGATATACGTGCACTGTTAACCTTACAGAAGACGGGTGTACTTGTTCTTGTAATTTATCTCAGCTTCAAAAATTACCTTGTGCGCATGTTATTACAGCAATGCTCAGGATAAAGACTGTGCTAACATAAGTACTTACTTTTGATGTGCACAATGGTATATTGTAAAAGAAGGCTTATGTTGAACTGTTTCATCTCGTTCCTAATAAACGACATTAGCCAGGGAAAAGAAGGCCTACTATCTTACAATCTAAAGTTAAAGGGCCACCGGGTCGCCCACCTTCTATTCACACACGTGGTACTATGGATGAAAAGCGTGAAAGCCATTGATCAATAGATGTAATAACTGTTAACAGTTCAGTCATAACAAGGTTGGTGTCCCAACCCGTCAATACCATCATATTTCATTGAGTACGTATGCGTATCATTATTGAAGTAATACGTTAGCATCTAAATAAATTGTTTGAGTTTAGAATAATGATAGTTAAATTTGGTTATAATGGTCACTAAAAATTTGAAACTATGTGTAAGCGAGATACCTATAAATTCTAGGCCAATTAGTTATGATGTTCTTGATACACATCGATCCGCTAAGATCGACTCGAGCTAAGTATCTCTTTATGACTGTTAATTTGTATATTATAATTGTGTATTTTGTGAAAGTTGAGTAATTATAATTTATGTACAAAACTGCAAGATCTTCATGTTATTGAGTGCTTGGATCATTCACGGTCACGTCAACAGTGAGCTCTGGCGGATGATCCTATCATTGAGTATGTTAGAGTGAATTTTTCATTACTTCTTATCTTAGTTGAGACGGGTAAGACTTGATTGGCCTTACTTATGGTTTGATAGAGAGATGGAGCGCCGAGACATTCACATTTCATCTCATTGTGGAAGATGGCTGTTACATTTTAGGATGCAAAGATATTTCTTAAGCTACCCATAGATAGTCCACCTATTACAGGAACAAATGACAGAGATTAGGTCATAGAGTATGAGAGATTATTGGGTATGGAGCATCTCCTAAGGCTATGAGGGGTGGAGCACTTAAGCTAACATAGCTTCGTCAGCGATTTAACGTGGATCCGTTGATAGATGTGCAAGCCTAGTAACATGCACATGGTTATATCTTGCATATGATCGACACTATTTTGTTTACAGATTACTCCACAAATAAGGTATATCTCAGATAGTTACCTATCGTGGAGGACTTCGATGCATGTGGTGTCATGTCTTAGGGTAATGATGTTCTAACATATTTGTATAGAGAGTTATATAAAGTTTCTATGATGCAGACTTCACAGTTTCGTGGTCCTCAGACACTTTTGCAGGGAAGGCATAATCTATTTGTTTATGCTTATATTATATTCATTACGTATATGAAATTGATTTAATACATGCACATGTTTCATCAATTATGGTCCTGAGAGAGACTGTTTGTTGATCGACCCACCCTCAGACACACCATTCAGCTGGGTGGTCAGTTGCCACTTGGATGGATGTAAAATTCATTATACTCAATTTAAGTAAATGTATCTATTTGAATATATGTTTTTTTTAATCGTATGGTACGGTACAAGTGAAATATCGAAAAGATTTGAGATATGACTCCACAAAAGGAGTTACAGTTTTACATAAATGAGCTCGATGTGTTAGGCCGTTTTAGAGTTATCTAGAAGCCATACACAGACGATGTTCTAAAGAGCTTATCCCTGATTGTAGAGAAGGACCTTAAATATGACGGGCCAGGATGCTAATAATCTAGTTTGAGACTGTGGAGATGCTTGTTTCAGATCAAGTTCTTCATCACTTCGGGTTTGTGCATCATATCCTTGATGCCGCCAACCAATTGGCTTGGATAGGTCACTTCAGCAAGCGTCGGTGCGATTGAAAGTAGGAGCTCAATCTTACATGAACAAATGAAATAATCGAGCTAGTCAACTTCAGAGTCAGAGGCATCACGTCGCACTTTTCGCAGACTATATGAGCTAGTATTTGGGATCACTCGTCACTAGATTATTCAGCGCGTCGATCCGCTGATCACTTACCATCGTGGTGCTATACATGAGAAGGAGTTGGTAATCTCTTAACACAATTCTCATAAAAATTAAATTTGTGATATGTTGATATGATTTTATTAAAATATATAATACAGGTTAGTAGATTGATCCATGTGGGGAATATGGTGGACGATGCTTTGATGAAGGAGACCTGGAGGGTCTTGATACTCTAGAGAATATCCACGTTTATCAGGGAGCTGTTAGGGAGGCGCCGATTTGCACGCTCATCAGGTGTGCCAAACAACCTGATAGTTTATATCCGACGTGCGCAACAACCACCAGTTAAGAGTTTGAGGCAGTACAGGACGAGCTGAGGCCTTCTCAATCCAATGCTAGATGATGTACACGACGTCAAGATGATAAGGAAGATCTTGGACAATACGAGCCCGGACCATCTCAACCACATGTTAGGATGTAACGACGACATCGAGAAACTAAGGATCGATGAGGCCGAATAATCCCAATAAATACAAAACCAGATTCACAAACTGCTCTGCACATGGGACAAAGACGAGGCGAAATGTGTTATAGATTTTCACGAGTATTAGCTTGTCTACATTGAAATTTTATATGATTTGCATTATTTATATGAGTTTATATGGGTTATATTATAGTTTGATATGGTTGTGATTTTAATATAAATTGTGATATGAATTTTATAAAACTTTTATTATTAATATATGAATTTGATATAAGTTAAAATTTGTGATTTTGAGTTTAATATGAATTATAATATGTATTATTTTTTATTAAATATGAATAGAATTTAAGAATGAAATCATTAGGAGCTGTCAACCTAAAGAAAAATTAAGAAAGCTATTTTTAACCTACGTTTTTTCAGTCTGGGGTTGATAACCCAAACTAAGTATTTATTTATTTTTAGTTTTTTTTTCTTGATCTGAGTTTCCCAAACCTGAACTAAAAATAAAGCTCGAACTTATGTGCTTGGTCTAAGATTGGCAACTCTAAAATTTAAAAAATAAATATCAGATTCAACGAAACGATCAACCAGCGAAAAGGCGCCTCCTGACATATTAGAGGTCGTTTTTTAAAAATATTTTTTGAAAAGATTGACTTTTGAAGTTAACTTTAAAAAGCGTATTTATTTAAAAAAAAAAAAAAACTACCCTCAATCATAAGATTAAGACATGACAAAATTATGTTAAATAATTATTAAATATTAGACTAAGAGATGATCCTTGTCTCAGATATGATCTTTAATCTGATTCTGATGTTTGATGAAAAATATTGATAAGAGACGAAATAAAATAATAAATTAAAAATATGTAAACCAGATGTCGGGCTGCTATGCTAGAAAAGTAATGCAGCACTGATCCATTCCATTCTCCCATTTTTATAGTCATAGTTTCCACCACCTAAACCATTTCCATTTTTTACCTTGAAAAAAAGAGAAATTAAAAAAAATAAAAAACACAACCACCGAAGCCAGTACCAACAGCGGCCAGCCCGCCGATCGACGGCGGAGACCACATCACATCACACAGCCTTCGATTTTAAGACGAAGGCTCACAAATCAGAGACCACCAACATAAACGTGATAATTTCCCATCTTAGATCTTCTCGAGCTTGTCGGCCTTGACCACAGGGTTGGCACGTGCGATCGCCTCCCTCCCCGCCGCCTTGAAGTCGAACCCGCACGAGTGCTGTTCCGGGTACCGATGTGCCCCGCAGTAGGTGAACCCGCACCGGCACTTGAAACCCGTGAGCCCCACCTTTTTCCTGCAAGCCGAGCAACGGTTTGCCGCCGGCGCCTGTGCCGCGGCCGCCGTCGACGGCGACGCCTCCACCCTCTCCTCCGCCGCCAACAAGGTCAGCGCTAGCGGTCTCCTGACGTCAGCAGACGGCTCTGTTACGGCAGTGGGGAACGAGGACGAGGACGAAGCCTGGAGAGATTTCTCGACGGCGACCTTCGCCGACGAGGCCTGCTCCTCCTTCAGGTGAAAATCACGGTAACATTTGGAGCAGAGGTTTAAGGTCGCGGGGCTCCCGAAGAACCCGCAGTTGTTGGCGCAGAGGCGGTGGCCTTCTTGACATCGCTGCTCTTCAGCCATCTCGACAATCGATTAAACTACGATCTGAACAAAAATAGATAAAAAATCAATATATAAATCCGATCAATTCTCAAAAAATAAGAAAAGAATCATGGATCGAAACAGGCAAGGGATATCTAAAGGCAGATCGGCACGCTATCGTTTAGAACAAGAAAAAAATTTATTTTTCGTAGGAAACAAGAAATCCTCTCGCGTAAACTTCGAGAAGGGGAAAAGAACCGGATCCATCTAAATCAACGAAATTTAATGCAAAAATAAAACCAAAAATATTACCTTAAAATTGGTTGATCTGAGATCGTGATCGAGATCGAGAGAATTCGGGATTGATTTCAAATGAGAAGAGGAGGAGACGAGAAAGAGAAGAGAAGAAAAAGGCGATAAAGGCGGTTGGTTATGAGATTAGATCTGAGAAAATTCAAAGCCCAGACTGGAAACAAATAAATAGAGAGAGATTTTTCTTTTTAATTAAATAATTTGTGCGATCAAAAAGCGAAACCGCGGGAGCGGTGGAAAAACCACCAGCTGTATTCGCCGCCGTTTAATAATAAGTAGAGGAGAGTTCTAGATGATGCCTCTCTTTTTCGCCATTTCCCGTCCCTTTCGTTCCTTTATGCAATCTCCTTTCTCAATGGCCTTTTTTTTAAAAATTATTTACGAAATGCCACTACCTTAATTGAGTGCGGGTGGCATTTTCGTAATAAAATGGATAGAGGCCGGGTATGGATGGAATGGTCGCTGACCGAAGCAGGGTCTCAGCATTCCCGTACTGTATTGTGAGGCTCGTGGCGAGTTGACCGAGGTCAGCCTCATGCACTGAGGATTATGTTTATTTTTATTATTTCGGAAAAAAAAAAAAAATGAAACTTCGAGGAAGTTGACTGGATTGTCGCACGTGAGGATTTTGGACGGCTCGGATTGTTTGATGCAACGCGTACATTGATACATATTGGGGATTGGTTGTTGGTACGTGGCAATAAGGTGCAGGTTAGCTGCTTGTGTATATTATGTAGTATACGGTATCGTTAGGTATGCTTTTATTTCCATTATCAATCATCGAATAATTTACTGCCGTCTGATGCTTTTTCTCCTTTTAATATCTCCAGTTTGATATCTCCACACTGTTTTCCGTAGAGCTGTTCTGTTTTTACTTTGTTTTAGAACAAATTTCGTATTCTAATCTGAAATCTGCCCTCTATTGCTTTTTTTTTTTTTTTTTTTTTTTTTTGAGTTAAGTACGCAACGATTGTTGTTACAAATGTCATTGAAATACAATGATAAAATTCTTTTGATTTAAGTTCGCAACCCGAATGTTGTGTTAGTATCTAGCTATATTAAATTTTTTGTTAAATGTTAATATCAAAATTTTGTCAAAAATGTCTATGGAATAAGGTGCTTATTTTTTTTATTATAAGTATTACTATAATACAGTGGTAAAATTTCTTTGATAAGTGTAGAAAAATCGGTGTTTAGATCAGCTCTATTCTCACCCAAAAAAGATTATTGGATAAATAGTTAAATATTACTTTGCTTAACTTCAATTTTAATACTTCTAACAAAGTACTTTTGTGTAAGCTCTGCAAAGGTACTTCAATGTGAAGCAATATTTTCAAAAAGTGTCTCAATGTCGATAAAACATTTATATTATAAGCATTGTTTTGTCAATAATTTTGTCGATTGTACGGCTCAGCAAAAAAATTCTTTTCATTTATCCTTGTTGCTCTTTTGAGATAAGTAAGAGCTCTTTTTCATTTATAAGAATATATAATATGACCAACTGAGATGGAGGGAAAGGGGAAAAAAAAAATAAAAAATACATCGTGTGGTAGTTATTGTATTCTTGAGTGATATAAAATTTTAAATAATGTTGTTATTTGTGCTTGGAGTTACAAACGCCGCAGTTATAATTGGGTTGTAAGTCATTTACGAATTACGTACTTTTACACTTTTTACGGTGAAACAAACAGCCCCGAACTGTGAATTTCGTCTCCATTGTCGGAATGAACAAGTAGTTCTCCTCATTGCCGACTAAAAAACTTTGGATACCTTCCATACAGTTCATCAAAAGTCTAGTACTTTTTATGTAATTTACTCTTATTTGATAAATGCGCATCAAACTTCTATTGTTTAGAGGTCTAAATCCTGAATTCTGATTGATAGAGGAAAATTTTTGAAAAAAAGAATAAATTTTTCTATTTTCTTCTATCTTTGTTAAATTATTGTTGGTAGTGTTCCCTCCCGAGTCCCGAACGAGACTATCTGTGACTATTAATTTATTAATCTTTTTCATATGATCAATAGTAATTTTTTAATTATAACTTTTATAGTTTAATATGAAAATTAACTATAATAAATTTGGGATGGAGAGAGAGATAGAGAGAGCGTGCGCGCGCGTGAATCAATAAGAAATATCTTCTTATTTTACTTAGAAATAGGAAAAAAACATCTTCACAAGAAAGCATCTTCACATTAACGATGATCCTAATTTCTTCATATTCGATTGTACATGAAATTTCTACAGGGGCATAACAATGTTGTTAGCTAAGGTACTGAAAATGAAACTTCATAAAAGAAAGCCCAAGTTTGTATGCGGATAAAAAAAAAAATTATATAAAGCACAAACATGCGATATAATAGATTCCATGATTTATCAACTGTCTACACATTATTTAACAAAAATCTAGTAGACATTCATGATTCATGATTCATCAACTATTCTACACATTTAATTATAAAGCACATATTTTGTTCGCAGATAAAAATATTTATACAGCATCACAACAAAACAGCATAATAGAATTCATGATTCATCAACTATCTATGTATTTAACAGATTGAAACTACTAAATTCGATGATTCATCAACTGTCTGCACATTTAATAGATACCAGCTAAATTTCATGATTCATCAATTATCTGCACATTTAACATGCTAGATTAGATATTACATCGTCCTTCTCAAAAACCCTAAATCAAAATTTCTAAATAATTGATGAAACTTCAGAGATTTAAACCCTAAGCGACAGATTAAATTCTCCTAACACGATAGTTCAACCATATCGAGTCATCTCTAAAACACATGCACTCTCAAGGTGAATAGAGGTGGGAAAAAACATGAGAGAAATAAATTTACTTATTGAAGTTATCTATTTTGCATCCCTCTCGCAAATTCTCTCGTGTTATCTTCTGTCTTCGATCTGAGAGGAGACGAACAATACGACGACGATGAAAACTATGAGAAGAAACTTGAGCATGCTTGATAAGTCGATCCCTTCTTGTTGTTGGATCCTCAAAGTGATTATTGTAGGCTGCAATTGATCTGTAAGGGCTTGATTCATGGTTTCCCACAATCTACCTATGAGAAAGCCGAAAACGACACAAAGCAATCCGAAGGCCAAAAATAGATACGTATAATATCCTTCTCTCTTCATCCTGTTGGAGGAAAAAAAAAAAAAAATTAGTAAAATCAAGTAGAAAAGAGAAGAAAAGGGAAGCTTAGTTTAACGAATAGAGGTTTGAAAAGAAAATGAAGAAGGGTTTTTGCTCATAGGCCAATTTTATAGCAAAATAATGGTGGTTTTATTTTTATAGGCAAGTTTCTAAATATAGGTGGTTTATTGATTAAACAATCTTGAATTAATGATCTCTTAATATGGTTAAATGGAAAGATATTCTTTGAGAAATTTTGTGACTCATCAACGATGACTGAACAAAATTTGAAGATTCTGTACAAATTTTGACGATGCAATTACAGATGGGTTTTTTTTTTTTTTTTTTGCCACCAAACACACTTGACTCAGGGACTCGAAGGAGTCCCCTCACTGACCATTGCTCCTTCATTGAAGCAATTACATTGATGATAACCACAAGAAATTTTCTCATGCCCAAAAACAAAGGAATTTCTCCGCTTTCATATATGCCATAGTGTCATAAAGCCTGCAAGCAATGACTGAAACAATTTGTTAGTAATTCCTTGGCTGATGGTAGGCAATTAGTTCTTTGTTTAGGAGTTTAGATGTTTTTAAACAAGACGAATGTAGGTAATTCAAGAAAACTTATGTTAAAATTAACAGCTCAAATCATTAAGAAGACTAATTTCATAGAACTTAGAACTTTTAATAGGGTAATTTTTAAATATAAAGATTCGAGGAGGTATTTCTAAATAGGAATGATGCAAGAGAGTAAGGGGGTATATCCAAAAAAAACCCTACTTATATTTGATTGAGTCAAACCTAATCTCCGAGTTGTATTGAGGGAAAGTCTTTTTGGACCAAACGGCCCACAGCCCACACGGTCCATACTCAACTCAGGCCCATATATTCGATATGGACTGTACATATATATAAAGCCCATGGGCCCTATCCTCTTCTTCCGTTCTCTCAAAGGGCAGCAGAGCGAGACAGAGAGAGAAGAGAGAGAGAGAGAGAGATCAAATTGGAGATCATGGAAGCTCCATCGCCAACCTCCACACCCACAGATCCGCCACCTTCACCGACACCATCAGAACCGCCGGGGCCGCCATCATCAACAGATCCACCGCCCATTGAGCCACCACTGCAGGCGTCGTCGGCGGCAAACCCAAGCTCAATCCCCCCGCAAACCCAAACCCTAGAACCCAAAAACAACAACAACAACAACAACAACAACAACAACCCCAGCAACAACAGACCCAGCCCCAGCCCCAACCCCAAACCCAGCCCCAACCCCAACCCCAACCCCAAACCCAACCCCAACCCCAGCAGCAGCAGCAGCGGCCGCCGGCGGCGATCCTGCGGCCTCGGCCCCCAACTCAATCGATCCCGAGAGGCGGCAACGGCGGCGGCGGAGGAGGAATGTCCCTCGGAGTCCCCGCTGGCTATTCGCATCACCAGAGGCCCCCATCCAGTGGTCCTTATTCGACCTTTCGGCCCTCGAACACCTTCGGCGCTCCGCATCCTTCCTTCGTCCAGCCTTTCGCTGCGATGCCGAGGACTTCCACTGGTGGGCCCGATCACAGCAGCTCCTCTAATGCTCAGGTGAGTGCTTCTTCATTTGGGCGCAGTCAATTGCATTTTTTTTTGTTGGTTAATTTGGCTAAAATGTATTGTGAATAAATGATATTCTTTGCTCTTGCATATTATCTATTTGACTGAGCTATCTAAGGATTCCCTAATTTGAAATCTAAAGAGCATAACTACTACACTAAATTTAGTCCGTTAAATATATATATATACCTAGTGGATTTGTAGTTATGTATGGACAATACGATGCACTGCACATAGCGAGAAGGAAAACTCATAGAGCAAGCAAGTTACAAAGAGGCAACAGTTGTTCTAAAGGCAATTTTCAAGGAGATGCTATTATAATACACCTGCATGGGCGTGAATGTTACATTTTTGTTGTGTACGGTAGACTCTAAGAGAAGGAGAGAAGATTTGGTTAAGTGTTGAAGGTGATTGGAGCTAGTGCTAATGGGGCTGAACTTACTTGAAGCTTAATCGATGTCTTTTAATATAACAAAACTTATGAGCAAACTTGAGCTGTTTATGGGGGTGATAGGATCCCAGAGCGATCAAGAACTAGGAATAAGCCTAAAGGTTGGGGTGGCAATGGGTTGGACCTGTACATGCTAGAAGGCTGGAACCCAATACGCCCCTACCAAGCATTTTCATGTCCATCCCGGGTTAGTGAACATAACCTGGATAACCTGTTTGCTCAATTGTTCTGGTCTGCCTTCGAGAGGTTGAATTTTACGGAAAGGAACTCTTTGTACAAGCAAGATTCAAACTTCCCAGAGCGAGTGTGCTACTACTGCCAAAGCACTCAACAGCCAGTGGTCTAACTACAAGGGCATATGTGATTTTTTCTTTAAAGGTAAAAGATACAATGTATTTATAAAGTTAATCGACGGCTACAGTCAGGTTAAACCCCAGTCTGGACCAGACCTATCCAATAAGTAGGTTAAAAGGGCTCACTTGGTTGCGACCCAGAACAAATGGTGCCGGGCATGAACTGGCCGGACTTGTTTTGCTGACCTTAGCTAAATGGACATGGATTGTGGCATTTGATATGGTACCATGATATTTGTTAATTTAAAAAAGCATAGACCCTTAACTGGGCTGAATGGAGAATAAGGATCATATTACTGAATGATGACCTAAAAAATTTTGCAGAAAGGAATTGTTTTCCTCAGTAGTTATTGTTATTATACAGGAAATGTTATTGAGATATGATCCTATTTCTGGCTAGTGCATTAATCTTCATACTTTAGAATGCAATCATGCAAGTGACACATAATTTGCAAAATCATGATTGATTCCAATCCAAAGTACTAATGGAAATATTTATTTCCGTTTACCGAATCAATGGAACTTTTCTAACCTTCTGAGTAATATCGATCATATGAACAAAAGGAATGAAGATCTACTTATGAGGGCCTTTTTAAGTGGTTTTAGGACTGGTCCTTTTCAAAGTTAGGTTGACGTGGTACATGTCATTAAAGCTTGATGTAGGAGAATTCCAGTAATTCTATGCCACTATTGTCTAATTAAAACATATTGAAGCAGCAAGAAATTTTAATATTCTCTCTCCATTTTAATTTATTACAGTTTCTTATGTTAAACCGTAGAATATGAGTAGAGACCCTCAAGTGTATTTATTGAGAGTGAAAGACTAGTAATGCAAATTTCAATAATAAACGTGTATGAAACGTAAGTTACTGCAGTTATCCTATTCAAAGCTTCTATTAATTGCTAATTAGAGTTTCAGGTGTGCAGATGCGCATGTAATTGAAAAAGAAAATTGAAGTATTTTAAAATTTTAATGAAAATTTAATCATATGAAAACAACAAATTTATTGGATTGGGAACTAAATGCTCCATGAAGCATTTATACATGCTGAGCCCCATAGTTTTCTTTTAATTCATGAAATCTAACTTTCTTTTTTGTCTTCATGTGAAGACACCACACACGCACACTCTCAAGGCTTTGGATTATAGTAGTAAAGATACATGAAAGCAGAACTCAACCCATATAGTATCATTAACTTTTAGAAAAAACAGATTATGTTTCTGAAAGAATATTTCTTGGAAGTGGTTTGTTTGACCTTCTACATCTTTCTGCTTGTGTTCGATAGAAGAATGCATTCTTTCATTTATTGTGAGTTATTTGTTAAAAAGCTTGTCCTATTTCATTGATTGTTGTAAGTTTGGTCCTTCATGTGTCATTTCTCTCTTTCTCTCTACCGATTTATTGGCTTGTGATCATCATTCCAGGCTAGGCCACCTATTCCTAGTGTTCAGACCATTGGGATGATTGGCTCTTTGAGTACTGCACCAGCTGCTTCCCAGATGCGTCCCAGTGGGGTTCCTGGGCAAAATCAGCAGAGAATTGGTCAAACACAAGTCAGATCAGCATCTCCATCAACAAACCATACTTTAAGCTCCCAAGTAAGTCGTAAAATATATCTCTGTCCCTCCTTCACTCCCTTTATCATGTACTGGTAAATCTCTTTCTGTAATTTAGTCCTTCTTTCTGACTGTTCCACTTCCACATTGCTTGCAACCACAGAATCACTAAAAGTAAACAGAAAAATAATTATTGTATTCTGTTTTCAATTAAGCAAATGTCAAATAGCATGATTGTAGTCATCATGACATCTAGAGACATCTCTCCAACCAATGGTTGAAATCTCGATACTTGTATAACCATGGTATCGGTTGTAGGTTTTTTGTATCAAAATCGGCAATATTGATAAGATCTGTAATAATTAGTCATTTTGTCTTGGCCGTATCGACAATACCGGTGTCATCTCTGCCGCATAGGCCATATCAGTATCGGATGTAAATATCAACATGGAGCAATGTTTTAAACCATGCCTACAACCATTCTTTTATTTTTTAGGTAACTTACGATGACTGGAAGTGCACTATCCACAACCTGCACAGTTTTCTGAATGAGTAGTTATGAAGATTTCCTTTTCCTCGCGATTCCTGCCTTGGAGTTCACCTATGATATTACCTTAATAATAACTTAGCTTTGAACTCTTCCATTTAGTAATTAACCCTGACTTGCCAATCCTTTGAACGTCTAGAACATTAGATGGTTGCATGCTCTTGAACTTTTTGACTCCAAAGCGATAAAAGTTTATGTTTTTTCAGTCATATTATTGTCAATTTTTTTATTCTCATGGTGATCTGCGACTATATGTACTCTATTTTCTCCAGGAGAGATTTTTGTTTGTCCAGAGTAGCTATACTGCCCAATGTTAAGGTCAGAAATCTTTTAGGGGTGAAAAAGTAATTCTTATTTTCCTTGGTTTTTCTTTTCGCAGCAGAGATTTCCAAGCCATCTTGGTCCAAGAGCTCCTTCCATGACTTCGCCCAGCTCCCAGTCACCTGGACCACAAAGTTCACAATCTCTTCAGCAACAATGGTTGTCAGCTCAAGGAAAACAAACACATGCAGCCTCTTTACCTTCCTCTTCTTATAGACCCCAGACGAGACCACCAACTATGCAACAAAGACCACAACCACCCCAGCAAGTGCAGCAGCAGCATCAACTGGCAATTACATCACAACTACAAGTATCAGCTTCTCAACAGCAGCAGCAGAAACAGCAACAACTGCAACAACTACAACAGTTGCAACAGAGCTCATTGTCAAATCAGTCACAGGAACACCATCCACTTAGGAACCAACAATCTATTCCTCCACAACATCAGACTGCACGAGGTCTTGTGCCCATAACCGCAAAGTCAAATGTTCAAGCGGTGGCCCAGCCTGGGTTGGCAATGTCCACTAATTATAATGATTCTGATGAGCTTAGTAATGATATTATCAGCAGGAAGCGTATCAGGGAGTTGGTAACACAGGTTGGGCTTGCATCGCTTTTTGTGCAAACATGTTGAGCTCACACACACACATTTATGATGCACGGACATGACACAGACACGGGACACGGAAAAATTAAAAAAATTTAGATACAGGGACATGTCAAGCAATATTTTTTATTATTATATATAGATAAATTTATATAATATCAATCAATAAACTAAAATATCAATAAACAAGTATATAAGATATAAAATATCATAAGTTTATAATAAAATTACAGCCGAAGATCATAAGTTCACAAGTTATAAATCAAGTTAACCAACAAGCTATTATCATAAGTTCAAAACAAAATTACAATCGGAGTCATACCTTAAAGATCAAGATGAAGTTGAAGGTAGTCCAATAACTTCTCCATTATCTTTTTCTCCATCATCCGCAAACAACACGGCTTATATCGTGGCTTCATCAATAAAAAGAGTAGCAAAATCTAGAAAATCGGCACTCTTAAATGAGTCAAAGCTGTCTCTGTCAATATCCCACATCCTTGTTTCCTCTTCATTATATTCGCTGGAACTTCGAGAAAGCAAGTGGAAGTTGTTATGTACATACACTAGATTTTTCGCTTGTGCTGAGGTTAATTTGTTCCTCTTTAAAGAGTGGATAATATGTACTCTAATTTCTTTCACAACGAGAGGAAGAACATGATTGGTTCTGGGTTTAATACCAACACTTGTAAATTTGAGGTTGAGGAACCATAAAGAACCCACCAACACTTCGGATCCACAAATCCTCTATCACGAAGAGAATTCGGATCGGCAAAAGCACCCAAAGTGCCTGAAAATTTAGCATAACCAGCCGTCGTTCATTGGGTTGGGATAATATCTCTTTAAACACTTGTTTCTTTTGGAAAAGATCTTCATCTTGATGGAGAGCTTGTCGAGTTATATTCACATTAAGCGAAACATCAGGATAATATTTATTAAAATAAAGAATAACCACATTAAAGAATATGAATTATAACATGAACTTAGATATTACCTTGAATTGAAAGAGTGTGTCAAACATTGAAGTGGCATATTACTCTTGTTTCATCAATCATCTAAGATTTGATGCACAACATTTTAAAATGGTGATTGCTTATTTTTTCTTTTTCTATCGTGCCTATAAATAACACTTTTAACTTTCTTGATCGATGTGTCCCATATGTTATACACCAAATGAAGAGATGGCGTGTCGGTGTCAGTGACCCTTATCACGTCATAAATTGGATCGATGAAGGCAATAAAATAGTTTATCTTGTCTCACCACAAATTATCTAGCACTTTCTGTTTAATAAATTGTGTTTGTCTCACATCATCATCTCTATACATGTTTCATCAATCACTAAGAACTAAATCCTGGAGGGTTTTTTTTTTTTTTTTGGATGAAATAGGTTCAGACTTTTCAGATGTTCTATCTAGAACCAAACCACCTTCAAAAGTCAGACTTTTTCAAAAATTAAATTGTTTAGCCTGTAACAAAATAAACAGTAATAAAACTTTGACCAAAACGTGTCCAAGCTGAGTTTGCCCTTTTCGCGCGAGTCAAAATAGTTGACTCGTGTCGGACACAGATTCACCATGTCCGACACATGTCATGTGCGTGTCTGGCACATGTCCATGTCTTACATGTACCCGACACGAACACGGCAGCCCTGGATGCATATTTGTGCTTCATATTGTGCTGCTAACATATGCACATGATTTAGGACCATAGTATCTTTAGCATCATTTATATCAACAAGAGAACATAGTTCAATTACAATCTCTCTGGGTTTACTTGGTTGCTATTATGATGTATTCTGAATATCATTTACCGAAATGCTTAATAGGATACAGTTTGCATTCAGTCTACTTCGTCTTTGCCAGGTTGATTGGTCGGAGAAGTTGCGTCCTGAAATTGAAGATGATCTTCTGGAGATTGCTGATGATTTTATTGAAAATGTGAGTCCACTACTCATTTGAGACTATTGTATTACCAACTTTAGTAAAAAAATCTTATCTTTTTATCTGCTTTTATTTAAAAAAAACTTAAATTAATCTATTGATCCCAATGCTCTGATAATAAACCTTAAACTTATCTACCTGGAACTTTTTTTTTCCGTTGTGTTTACTTCAGTCTATTTTTGATGGCACCATAGAGATTGATTAGCGGAATCCTAAGGAATCCTAGAAAAAAATTTCATGTAGGGCTAAGCTTTCTGCTTTTAAGCATGATGCTAATTCTGGACTGTCTTGAAGGTTACTTTGAATTATTTATAATTTGTATTATAAAACTTTATTTGAGAAAGATACTTGGTTACATAAGTTCTGTCACATGACACGATTTGGTTACAACACCTTATTTCCACCTCTTTATGTTTGTGTTTTGAGTATCTTTTTTTTTTTTCCCCTCCCTTCTAATGATACTTCTCTCCAAGTAACAGATAGTAACAGCTGCGTGCAATTTGGCCAAGCACCGAAAATCAACTACATTGGAAGCCAAGGACATACTTCTACATGTAGGTAAGAATTTTTATAGCAGTCCCTTACCTGATTTGGGCTATAGTTTCATGTTCCTCTCCCCATTTTCTTTAATTTTGTTAAATTTCATGTGCATTGCACATAAACTTTCCTATCCTATGGTGCGTGCAGAGAGACATTGGAACATGACCCTGCCTGGATTTAGTGGAGATGAGATAAAGTGTTATAAGAAGCCGGTGAGATATTTTAATATATTTTTGACACACAGAATTGATTATCTACAGTATTTGTAGGGAGGCTACTCATTTCTTCAGAATGGAATTTTTACTAATTATTCCTTTGTCAATTTTTCCTCTGAGTTGATGTGCAGTCCACAAACGATGTTCACAAAGAGAGGCTTGCCATGGTACGTTTAGTCTTGTACTGTGATCCTTACTAATTTAAGTGTTCCTATATGCTCTTTCCTACAGTTGGCATGATTCTTTGGGCTCTCACTGGTTAGCAGTTCATATCGCTGATTCATTATGATTGGGAACATCATATATTAAATTTCTTGATCCCTGAACACAGTGGGCTTACACAAAATGGATTGAGAACACGTCTAATTTGGGATGAATTCAATGCATATAACTCTAAATTTTTTTTTTTGCTCAATGTTGATATAAAATCTTTTGCTCTTTCCCCCATTTGAAGCCAACGTCACGGTTAAGGCCCCAGTCACCGGCACACATTAAGGTTTCCAACTTGAGCGCCGTACAAATTTAAAAGGGAATAGGGCTTAGACCCGTCTGAGTGCTTAACACCACAACCTGGGTGCTAGCCTAAAGCAGAATAGTGGTAACTTTAATATGACAGCAAACAATGCTATTGGCATCAGATTATCAATTAAAACGATTCTTGATGGTTTAGTATTTTTCAGGTACTGCATTTAAGTTAATCTTAATCTTCCTGTCATTTTGTATCGCAGTTTTTTGAATCATTTGTCAATGGCAGCATGTTAGGGTTCATGTCATATGTTTTTCAACTTGTAGTTTGATGGTTAAGAAAATAATGAGTAGCAAAGGCCAAAGCCGGGTAGGAATTTGATTTATAGGCTTAATTGCAGCTTTGCGAAAGCCCCATACATCACTGTAAAAGTTCAAGTACACCCACTTGTTATAGGATGTGCTTGTGATAGTTGGCTGACATGCATGGATTTGGCTTTTGATTTGTGCATCTTCTTACCCATTGCTTTCTTAAAACTTTTCCAGATCAAGAAGTCTATGGTAGGGACAAACGAGGGGGTTAATGCGAAGGCTCCGGCGTCGGCTGGTGGACAAGCTGCTGCAAACCCGAAACTTCATGCTGCAAAGACACCTGCCATGGGTTCTCCGAAGGGTCGCGAACCACCATGACTGAGACCAGAGGCTTGTTGCTTATACTGAAGGCTAGTCAGCCTGATGGCTTGTGACTGCAAACTGCTCACTTCTGTAGGTGCAAAGTGTATCCAATGCTTGGATTCATGCAAAAGAGGATAGAGAAGTGTTTGGGTGGTCTGCCCTGTTTTGTCTCAAGGACCAACCTCGTCGGATTGGAGAGACGATTCAGAACGTAGTGTAGGTTCTGGCCTGAGAAGCAACTATTCGTGCTGCATCAGCAAAGTCTGAGAGAAGCCAGTATTTGCATATTGCATCATGTTTCACAGATGCGGCACTGTAATGCCAAGGTTTTGATTTTTATCAACCAGGATATCAAGTGAAGAATACCTTTTGCTTGAGAGTGAAGACAAGCATGTATGAAAGTTGGCTTTATATATAGGTAGACCTTGATATTATTCTGCAACTCAGGACAAAAGAAATGTTGATTGAATTGTATAGACGGGAGTGGCGAACTGAGTCTTGATATGCCAACATTTTTGCATATAGATTATGGGGGTTCTATCTGCCTTTTCTTTTAGATGGTTTTATGGATTTTAATGTGACATTAGTTACAATACTTTTCCAATATTCTATGTCAAGAAAGAAAAAACATGTTTTCAAGAAATGATAAAACTAGCTGCTTTGTTTTTGACTTTTTTTTTTTAGCTTTAATGACATTTTTAAGTTCTTTTATCTTATATGCAACTAACAAATTTTTTTCTTTTCTGAGAAATAGAGGAACTAATAAAAAAAAGCAAGATTCATCTCAGGTGCATTAACATTAAAAGAGGAGAAAAACATAGTTATGGCAAAGTTTACTACATAATATTAGCCCCATGCATCACCACCAGCAATCCAGCATACTGCAGCGTTAAAAGTTTTCCCGCTTGTTTAGTCCCATTCATCTTTTCTAGCAAATTGATCCAAAAGTTCATATCAAGGAAATTAATAAAAATTTCATAAGAAATGAATATTTGCTACATTCTTTCAAACAAAAAAAAGTTACCTCACTATAATAAAAATAACACCAAATGGTGCAAAACAAAAACAGCAATGTTATTTTGGACATTAAAAGTCCTGGATGCAGTCACTGACAAATATACTCACAGAAGAATCTTACAAAATTGAAATTACTATATGAAAATTTTAAAACAAAACTGCATTTAAACAGTTTTATTTCAAATACTCACTGTCTTCTTATCTCAATGCTACTAACTTGAAGACAATTTATGATGAGAGCCTTTGTCCACAAATATCCATGAGACTTGAGAACATGTAAAAAATAATCCTAACCAGGTAAAGATGAAAGGACCAACCACTAGCAGACGGGACCCAAACAACTTGGACAACAGCAACAGAACTAAAGTTCAATAAACAGTACACTTAAAAAACATAAATTACAACACAGGAAAATAAAAATAAAAATAGAAATAAAAATCAAAGAGAAAATTTGTTAGTCAGCAATTGTCTTTCAAGGTGATGGAGATCTCTCTTTTCTTTTCCCGGTTGTAGGTATAGTAGCTCCGCCATTGTATAACTCAACACCATTCATATTCTCAGTTGTAAGTGTCTCTACATCAGGAGTTTCTTCTGTTGTATGGTTTGATTTGCCATTAAGACCGACCCAAAAATGTTTGCACGCTTCTGGTCTAGTTATGCAAAGCCATACTCTCATACTCTCATCATTGCATGTGTTATCTACCGGTACATGCCATGATCCCGTCTCGGACTCCTAAGAGCACAAAAAAGATGAAACCAGTCTTGAGAAATGCTTTGTACAGGCCAGAACGAAGAAAGATGCAGTGTGAGTGCAAAGCTTGTACCAATCATGATGACCATACCTGAATGACTATAGAATATGAGGGTGGCATTGTTAGCCTCAAGCTGCCTTTAACAAATGTATAGCGGACCTGAAAAAAAAAGTTATGAAAAGGTGACAACTAGACTAACTTATTCTCCACGTGAAGTTTTCACAAACCAACCATGAAAATTTGGGCTGATAAAGAGATAATACATTGTAATCATGAATGAAAACAGCCAATCTTAATCCTTAAATTAGTTCTCAATAGTGCTTTTCCATTACGGGTCTGTTTGGATTTAAGGAATTGGTGTGAAGTGAGGAAGTAGGAAGTAAGATTTATTTCCTTTAGGAAAAAGGGAAATGAGTAGTAAGTTTTCTGGTGTTTGGATGATTGTTGGGAAGTGTGGTTTGGAAAATGTTTTGTCGTTTCCGGTGTTTGGATGGTAATGAAAAGTGGAAGTGAAAAAGTTGACCACAAAGTTGACCGCAAAATAATATTAAAATAAAATTAATTAAAAAATAAAAAATAGATTGTAATTAGAATGCAAGTGAGATTTACATGACCAAAAATTAACTGTTTTATGCTATAACTTATTATAAATGAGATTTACATGACCACAAATTAACTGTAGCACTCTGGAAGTGAGAAAATGGTTGTGTAAAAGAGAGATGAAAAAGGGAAATGGGGGTTTTCTTATTTCCTTTTCCGGTGTTTGGATAGATAGGGAAATGAGCATTATACTTCCCCACTTCCTCACTTCACACCACTTCCTTACATCCAAACACGCCCTACAAGAAGATCTATATGCAACGAAACAAGACCAATGAAACACATGAACTTTTTGATGATCCATTATGACTATAAACCAGAAAAATCAATCCATCTGACAGCCATCCAGCTATATTATTTGCATATTTCATCATCAGCAACAAAAACGAGCTAAATGTGAAGCAATGAAAATTGTCATCCACTAAAATCTGAAAGCATTTATTAGCATGATGACAATAATAGAAATAACCGAATGACATCACTGAACTGGAAGTAACAGGCTTTTATCACATTTTTGTCAGACCATGTTAACTAACAAACTCTGATAAAGATACTTAAGAGTATATACCTGATGGCGCTCTTTCCACTTGGGGAAGAAGCTTCTGCCTAGGATCTCAAATATATGATCTCTCATTTCATCATTTGTCACAAGCAAACACTTCAGTTTAACTGCTGCATACAGCCAATACCTGAATCATAAGAGGAGTATGTTAAATACAAAGAAAGGGAGCAAGAAGCATACCTTATACACGCTAGAGAAAACAAATCATTCAATATGAAAATGAACTCAGCAAAGTATTTGAGAGAACTAAGAAACATGTAAGTTGTGACCCTCATACCCTTTTTGGTTAATTTTTCAGAGTTTGTGGTTAGAATCACCTTTTTGGATATTTCGCTTATTCAAACTCTAAAGAGAAGGATCAACCATTCAAAAAGATTACTCTAAGTGCAGAAACTACTCGTGTGAGAAAATATCAATAATATGTTGATAAATTTAAATAGGATAACAAATTTCATAAAGCAGTTTGAAATCCTTTTTTCTCCCCTTTTCCTGGAGAGGCATTATAAAGCAGTGGGATTGTTTTAATATTAGTACTAAGAACATGATAGGAAATGGCAAGAATACATCCTTCTGGCATGATAAATGGTGCTATGAGATCAACCTGGAATATGAATTTGAGGATTTATATGAATCATCTGTGAATAAGACTAAGACAGTATCACAGTATCAGTCGATGGAAATTGGCACTTGGAGTTCAGGAGAAACTTGACTGGTTATTTGGTGGATAGATTTTATGCTTTGCTTCTCTGCATTAGTCAAATTCAAATTGGAGAGAACTTTGATATGAAAACTGGAAGTTAGAATCCAGTTTGCAGTTTCCTGTCAAGTCTTCTTAAGTTTTTTTTGAATTTTGGGGGGGATTCAGTCAAAGAAAGCACGTTTATGGTCAATTTCAGTACATTTGAAAGTCTAATGTGGCTGGCAGCATCTGGAAAACTCAATACTGCTAATGTTTTACAAAGCAAAGGCATTCACCAAAGTACTAGATGCAGTTTGTGTGGAATTTATGATGAATCTCATACTCACTTGTTTTTACATTGTGCTTTTTCTATTTTATTTTGGAAAGAGGTGTGGAAGGATTTACAGATTCAATGTTTACCTGGTGAAGCCGGTGATTTGTGGTCAAGCTGGAGAAAACAATGGGAAGTGCCTCAGTCAGTTAGATTAGAATGGGACATATGTATGCTATGACTATAATTTGGCTGCTTTGGCATGAAAGAAATACTCGTATTTTTCATCAGAAATTCAAAACTAATAAAGCTATACTTGCTTTTGTGACTTATTCTGTAAACCTTCTGGCTGGAGAATTACCTCAGAAAAAATGGAGAATTTTTGGAGGCCGTCAAGGTGCCAAAGGGTTACAGGACACAAAGCTATGCAAGCAAGACAGGCACAAACATTGGAAGCTGAAGCTGCTCAACAAAGTAGTATGAGAGCTGGAGATGCATCAAGAGATGAGCATGGAGCAAGTCAAATAAGCCCTAGGGAAATCCTAGATGAGACCTGCAAATAGAGTGTGGAGGACGTATGTTCGAGGAGGCAATAGAGATTCTGCTGGCAGAAGAGCTCTTTCAATTCAAGATGGACAAACAGCTGCAACAAGGAAGATGTGGTCCTGGAGGTAGTTCTGCTCCTGTTCAAGTGATTGATGCCCCTGAAGTCATCCTGGTTGACTGAAAAATGACATGCTATTGTGCCTTTTTTTTGAGAACACGGGCGGGGCTAAACTATGCCCAGCCACTACTGTATATCAAAATGAAACACCATCTACACTCAGAAACGAGTGCAGCAATGATAGAGTATCCAGTTACAAAGTATCAGAACGATATACTACTCTCTCAGCATCATAGCGCCAACTACAGGATTTCTACATTAATTACATCATAAAAAAACTTCAAAAAACCATCAAAAAAGATATGCTACTGGTTTATTTTGTATGTTTTCTTTTGGGAGGTGTTTTGGATGACTGTAGTGATGTTCATATACTTCTGGACACAAAACTTTCTTTTGTAGTAGTTTTTAGTGGTAAATGCAATAGTGGCTGGACTATCTTCGTCCCACCCTTATTCTCAAAAATTTCATAAAGCAGATTGGATCTCATTCCAAAGTTGTGAATTTGCTTATGCCTAAATCTGGAGTTATAAAATGTCCTGAGTGGGAGAGAACAATCAACGAGTATACACATAAAAAATAGGAGCAGCAATATTTAACCATAAAGCCAAAAAATTTTCCATTACCAATATCCACCAAGTTCTCCACGGCAGTCCTCTTCCTTATGTTGATCTTTGAAAGTAAAACCAGAAGAGAACTATGCCAATGGTTAGAGAAAATTTAAACAGAACAAAGTCCACATTAATACATTGGGAACAAAATACTATCAAAACACGGAATGTAACCTATCCTATCAGAATTCGGTTATTCCTAAGCTCTTCTAAATAGCATATGCTGTTTGCTTCTTACCTTTTTCTCAGTTTTTTGACATGGTCCTTCCATACTAAT
The DNA here is from genome assembly GCA_038442645.1 of Agave tequilana. Classification (NCBI taxonomy): domain Eukaryota; kingdom Viridiplantae; phylum Streptophyta; class Magnoliopsida; order Asparagales; family Asparagaceae; genus Agave; species Agave tequilana. Next base: position 41,444 of record JAVJIF010014348.1, on the reverse strand, counting down.
TTATCAGTTTGACTTCTTATTTTCCAAATTTTGATATGTTCTTCCGCATGCACGTACACATGTATAACGTTTCTGTGTGTAATTTTTGCTAAACTTCAAAAGAAATTGGCCTGAACTCTTACTAAAACTAAAAGCAGAACAACATGACAGCTCAAGACTACATTGTGAACAGTAAGGCATCTGAATGTTTTTTTGAGGAAACCTACCAATCATCATTCGATCCATTTGGGGTTGTGTACAATGCTCCTTCAGCTCTCCAGGTGTCAAGCAGCTGCCTATTGGAATGGTTCTCCATGAGGGCTCGGTAACGCTTATTGTGAAGTATAACGAGTGGCCATTTACTCTGGCTATTTTTATAAAGTTCTCTTACAACAGTATCTAGCTGCTCTATTAAGAAATATAGAATGCAAAAGAACATCAATAATAGCATATAGAAGTTTAAGAAGTTCAAACACAGGTAACCCTAAGAATGAGAATAATGCATGAACCTGGGACAAACTGAATCCGCCATCTGCAAAATTTTGTTGATACAATGCAATATTTGCTCCATCAATTATAGCTTCATAATCGGCATGAGTTTCCAACCATTCCTAAATAAACAGAGAGTAGAAACTAAATTAAATCATGAGCAGAATGAGATATAGCCCATCATATCACAACACCTGTACTAAATGAACAGATTTTACTCCAGAAAATTGAAAGTAACCAGAATATGTATTCTACTTTGGATTACTGTCATTTATAAGGCATACAAATACAAGATTCTTAGGTATTTTGGTTAAGAACACCTAAGAATAGATTATTTCAATTAGCATGCCTACCAAATTGAGATTTGACACAAGTCAACACTGTGGATCCACCTTTCACGAGTACCTCATCAACATCCATCTGAAACGCCCCGGAATATCCCATCAACGACTATGTTAGTCTTTTATCACACGCCTTCCTTCAACCTCCTTCCAACAGCTATGTTCTCTCCCAGGTTATTTTTTAAGAACCAATTGTTTTTCTATCTTCTTCCACCGTCTCCATCTGCCAGTGTTGTTCCCTTTAATAAGCACCATTCCTGTCCCACCCCAACATCTTTAATTGGCCTTTTGCCTCTTCTCCCAGCAAACTTTTCTCCTTAGCTCATTCTACCCATTTTATCCCCATTTCTTCATCTCAAACAGATTTCCTGCCTACTATTTCTCGGGTGGGGAGATCGGAAGTGTTCAAAAGAAGCTAGGCAGACCTGGGCTCTCAGTATAGTGCCTAGCGCCTAGCCTTGGTTTCCTAGTGGAAGTGGCCTATAGGTGCAAAGTCCGAACACTTGTTTAGGCCCTTTTTTTTACAACATTGAAGATTAGCTACATAAGAAGGTATATGAGGAAGTCCATATTTACTGTAAATAAAGGGAAGCGAGAGTGGGAGGAGAGTTAAGCCATGGACTCATTTCCAGTCCATGGTTGAACGTTAAACCTACAATCATCAAAGCTTCAGATGAATAATGATCGAATAATGCATAATAAATGCATTGTACACTGTGGGAGACTTTAGTCGTTTTCAATTCTAAGAGGACACTATCAACTTAAGCTATCTTTTGGGCAGTAGTGGACATGCAGGAGGCTGAGAGTAGCCAGTAACCCAGAGACTTCTTAAAAATTTAACAGTAGGCCTTAGCACATATTCACCATAACTTGTAAAGCTTTTATTTCTCATTTGTATTATGTGTTATGAAGTTCATATCTTATAATCCCAGCCAGTGGAAGAGGGAGGGGGTCATATGACCTCCCGATCGCGCCCAAATACCCTCAGTAATTATAGTTGTGCCCCTTCTTATTCCTGCAGTTCAAGCTCAAAGATAATAAAAAAAGTACTAGAGACTCACAACAATTTCAAGCCTGCCAGGCCCATTAGCCCCATGATTTCTAATGGGCTCCGAAGCTTGAGACTAGACTCGACTTGAGATAGCCTCGGTAAAAACTCATGTAGGCTTATTTAATAATTTATCGTTTAAGAACTTAAATGAATCAAATACCGACAAGAATTTAAATTCAGTGCAATAAATGAACAAGCGTGAGCATTGTTGGACTTGATTCAGCTCGTGTTCAAGCTTAGCTTAGTAGTGACTCGTATAGGCTAAGCTTGCCTCAATTCGAGCCCAGCTTACAAAATGCTCAACAAACTGTTATAAGCTTGATTTATATGTTTAAATTAATTTAATTACTTTTTTAAATGGTGTCGTCTAATATATCAATTTGGTCACAAGCCTAATATAATAATATCTTTTTCCTAAAAAAAGAAAATTAACAAGTCTAATCCCTTAATCTCTAAGTAGAAAATATTTGTTCCTAAATTCTCATTGCTCGTTTCTTATAAAATAAAGTTTATATTATGTTTGCAAAAAACTATAAAATATTTTTTTAATATTTTTTTAGATTAGTAGATATGCTCAAAAAACTCGAGATCTGGTTCAGACTCATTGAGAGATTGCTCGAGTTCATTTTAACAAATCAAGCTTAAAAAATTTTAAACTCATTTAAATAATTGAACGAGCACAAACTTAAAGCTCAGATCATTCGACATGATTAGCAGCCATGAACCCAACAACAAACACACACACACTCTCTCAAAGTCTAGCCTCACTCATTCTCTCAAAAATATTCGTCTGGAGGTTGAGAAGATATTTTCTCTTAGAAAGAAAATTATTATTGCTACGTTAATATCATTATAATGTTTATATTGTTGAATGCCACTTTGCATTTGCATATAGTTACTTTTAAATATTGAAAAAATATTTTTTTTAAAAAAGAAGTAAGAAAGTGACCCCCTTGTTCAACATCCTGGCTACGCCACTGAGTCTGAACCCAGCTTTCCAGAACATGAAATTCAAGCCTCTAAATTCAACGTGAATGTTCAATGTTGAACAAATATAAGATATCTCCACAACAATCAACTACGACTATGATGCACCTATTCTTCAATATAATAGTTATCACTAGTATTCAAGTTGAAAACACATATAAACCAATATCATCCAATTCTACTAGCTTAAAAATAAAGGAGATAAACAAATGCGTAGAAGGAGAGGAAGAAATAGGCCCTAACCTGAAAATTCTTGAAGTTCAATTTGGTTTCCCTTTCCATGGCCAAACTAGCCACCGACTCAGCAAACTTCTCTGCCTCCTTCTCCTCAACATCCACACAAGCCAACCTCTGCCCACAACAACAACACTCCCCGTCTGAGCTCACACTCCCTCTACTCACTTCCCAACTCCCTTTACCGAGCCATCCCAATCCATGCCACCCTCCCCCGTTCATCAAAATCACATCTTTCACCCTCTCGACATCCAACTCCTCCCTCCCGAACTCCACCGCCTTCTCACTCTTAAACCAATCCTCCAAAATTTCCGCGGTCGATAAACTCACACTCCCAGCACAATTTCTCAACTTCAGCAAATACTCATAAACCTTCTCTCCTTTCCCTTTCTTCGCACTCACTTTCAACAGAGCAGCAATCTCCGCCTCTTCAGATGAAATCCCCATCGAAATCATGTGATTCTCGACATCATAAGCCTTCTCAGCTTCCAATTCATTGCAGAAGGCAAAGATCGCCGGCCCGAAAGTTCTCAACTTTGGAACCGCACCGTACTTATCCTTCATCGTTCTAACGAGATCGAAAGCGAGATCGCCGCCGCCGCCTCCCGGTCTGTGCACAGCAATCCTGGCCACCGTTGTGACGGTCGCTTCGTTTGGGACGATCCCGCTATCGATCATTCGTTCGAAGATTTGGAAGCTGGAATCGACTGCTGACTGCCTGGAGGACGGATCTAGGGTTTCTATCGAAGAGGAGCATAGGTGGAGGAGAGTGTTGTAGTGGTACGAGGAAAGATGGATGTTTGAAGAGAGGGCGGATTGGTAAAGATCGAGGGCGGCGCTGAGGTCGTTGTTCTTCGAGCAGGTGTCGAGATCATGGCGGAATTGGGCTTCTGGTCTGTGATTCTTCTTCTTTGGCCTCGGATTAGTGTTTGATTTGGCTTCGGTTGTGCACTTCTTCATTGATTATCTCGAAAATTTGAAACCCTAGAACTAGAAGATAGCTGAAAGCCTAAACCCCTTCGTCCCCGTGATAAAACCCGCCGATGATAGTAGCAGCAGTGGGCGGGGTAAAAGCCTAATAGTGATGGGGAAATTTGGGCCTTGTGATTAACTGGGCTGCTAATTGGTTGCTTTAAAGCACTGAAGATCTGGCCCGTAACAAAAAGCCTAAAACCCGGTGACATACTAGAGAGGAACGCGATTGGGCCTCTAATTTTAGGCCGATAAAATATACAAGAAAATTTTGGAGAGAAAACAATAATTGGGCTAATAGTAGAATATATCACACTAACCCACAAATAATAATTGGCCTTAAGTTGGGCTGGACTCGTTGTTGCTTATATTATTCAGACAGACGCACACGTAAAGCGCCTCGATCTGAGACTTCCAGAGATGAGAGAGAGGGGAGAGAAAAAATAGAACATAAGAAATTCTATTTGCGTCTTTCTGCGTTTGGGGGCTTGGAACGTTCACTGAAGAATTTTTTTTATTTTTTTGGGTCGTGATCTTTCTTCTTCTTCTGCTGAGGGAACATCTCAGCGGCCGTTGCTGCCATTTATCTCCAAATAGTAAGTTTGGTCATTCTTTGGTTTATCTTTCTTATGTTGCTGTCAAGATGTTTGTTATAATTACTCAGAGAGAATTTGAACCGATATACACCAACAGATGGGATCTTTGTAATAACCTCTAATGAGAACATCGTGATCTATGTAGCTATGTTTGTATAATCTTTGTTCTCACAAAAAGAATGCACCATCTGCATTTGATATCTTGAGCTTGAATTGAAGGTCAAAACATTGTCAAGAAAGATGCAGATTGTGGGCCAATATTTTGCCTTTTAACTTGTATAAACAAAAGGTTCACATAGTTATCAACAATAGCACTTGAAGCTCATAATAAATGATATCAAACATAGCAAGACAAACTTTGCTTGATAATCCTTGTTATGCAATGCTGGTACTTTGTTTCGCCATCTGAGTAAGTGGGTTACAACCAACTTTTATAATTCGAATAACTTATATACACTGGTCAGTAAACAGTCTATTTTATCTCATTTTTTGCTCTTGTGAATTCTATGCTTTGAGATTTGTGGTGTTAAACTTTGTTTCATATAGCTTTGTCGGGCAGTGCTTCAACTGTTGGATGTATTTGAGTTGGAGGAAAAACTTGAGTTTCCCTCTTATTTGGCTTTGGTTTTAGTCCCACATTGGATAAGAGATGGGAAATTGGGTAGTATATATGCCAACTCCTCTTATGCCTATTGTTATGAGTGTTGGGCCATGGGCCACATCCCCACACGCGTGCGCACGCGCCGAACCAGGTGCGGGTGCGGGTGGCGCGCGCCCACGACCTACGGACACGAATGCAGTTCGATTCAGGGGCTTGTTGGACCTGCTACATTTTTATTTTTTATTTTTTATTTTTATTTAAAATTCTGTTGAGATTTTTGGGTAGAGTTGAACCCGTTCAAGAGAATCGGATCTGCACGTTACAACCACTCGCGCATGATCACAGATTCTCTCGGGCTGTTACAAACTGAAAGATCTGAAGAGGGTTATAAGTACCTTATCTCTGCACGTATCTTTTACATGAAACAGATATCATCTGCCCTCTTTCTCCCACAAATTTCTTACATAAAAACTGTGTGCTTGCTATCAGAATTTGGTGCTTTCTCAACGTTATTTTTCACTTACGAGAAACAAACCTCCGTCTGAGCAGAGGCCTGACTCATTGTTCAGAGTTGGGTGCTGGTGTACTACCGAGGGAGTTTTTACAGTTAGGAGAGTAGGCCACTTTCAGGGTCCGGACGAGGGGCCGACCATCTTTCTTCTAGGGCAGTGCGTCTGCACGACTACGTCACCGCAGGCCAGCTTTTATTTTTCTTTTGATTCTGTATTTCAATTGCATGCTTAGGACAAGTAGTTAATTAAATTTAAAGATTTATATTTGTTTCATGTTTTAATCTAGTTAAATTACCTACAATCTAGAAGAAAGATGTTATCTGATTATTTCATGCAATATGATTAATGTCTGTTTCATGCAATTAATAATTTTCATGCAATAGATAATTTTTAATTTTCATGCAATAGATAATTTTCGTGCAAGTAAAAAATTGTCCCTATAAGTAAAGACAATTATTTAAAAAAACTTAAAAGAAAAATTATGCATTCTTACAGTTTATATTTTATAAGTTCTTACCAATCATTTAAAAGATCGTATTTCAAATTTCATTTATCCTTAAAAGATTTGCATTAAATTTTTCATTTCAAAATTTATTGTATTAAATCTTTCCAAACTAATTAGATTTTATCTTAACATACTGTTGTAAGTTATCCTGTTGTAAGATTTCTTAAAATCTGATCTATTTTTAATCTCTTTTAATTTATTGCAAAGTAAAATCTATTTGTTCTAATTATTACAAGGCCAAATCTTTCAATATAAGATCCTGAAAAATCTTAATAAGTTTATTCATTACAAATCTATTTGTATTAATCATTACAAGGCCAAAATCCTTTCCATTACAAAACTTATTCATTTATTTTCATTACAAAATCTTTTTAATTTTCGTTTACAAATATATATATACAAAATAATTTAAATTATTTAAATCTTGTCTTATTTTAAAATAATAATAATAATAATAAATATATTATAAATACTTATTGCAAGATTTTACATGCATGCATGAGTTTAATTAACTTCTTCTTGCAATAAAAATTGTCTAATTTAAAATTGTCTAATTTTATGTTATTTGTTCTAAGAATTATTTATTCTTGCAAGTCAATTATTAATTAATTCTTATTAGTGTATTTCAAAATTTTAATTGGAATAACCTTTTAGAAATTATTGTTGTTATAATTTCGAATTAGGAAAATTAAAAGGACAAATCTATATCTTGTTATATCTTCCTTGAATTATTTGACACATAATTAAAAAAAGACTACAAATTATTTTATTCTGCAAACCCTAATCTAAAAGCTACCAATTTAAACTAAATTTTGACATTATCAAATAATTTTGAAATACAGAATTTAGGTAGCATTATCCTGTCACTATGGCCAATTCTGATCACTTTAAGGGTGTCAAACCGGAGAAATTCTCTGGCACATACTTTAAGGGATAAGCAAACTAGATGAAGTACTGGTTAACCACTTTAGGTCTCATATCAGCCATAGATGACATCATTCCTGCATCTTCTCCTAAACCTTCATCTGTTGGTTCTCCTATTGAAACTCCTCATACAACTCCTTCCTCTTATATTTATTTGAAACCTGAGGAAATTGACTACTATTATCTCCATAGAATTCTTAGTGCACTCTCTGATAGTCTATATGACATTTATTATGAATATAAGAGTGCTAAAGGACTATGGATAGCTCTCGAGGATGAATATGGCCTCGACGATGCTGGAATCGAAAGATTCACCTCCTTCTCCTTCAATAAATTCATGATGACTGATAGTAAACCTATCAATGATCAACTTCATGAATTCCAAGATTATATCCGGTACCTTCAATCGAAAGGAAATCATTCTCCGACGATTACAAGGTGTCTTGTCTTATTGACAAACTCCCTCCTTCCTAGTCAACCTTTGCTGGAGACTTCCGTCACAAGTAAGGTGACCTAACCCTTGTTCAAGCCCTAAAAGCGATTCACATAGAAGATCAGCATAGGCAAAACTCTAAAGCTAAGTCAGAAATGAAAGCTAAAGTGAACTTGGTGGAGGATAAGCCTAAGCGGAAATTTATGAATCCCAAGGACAAGAAGTTCAAAAAACCCAATTATTTTCATTCTTCTCCCTATGCAAATTCCTCTTCTTTCAAACCTTCTCAATCTTCCTCCTTCAAACCCAAAACTTTTGGCCAGAAGACTGATGGAAGATTCTGCTACGTCTGCGGAAGAACGAATCACATGGCGCCTCAATATTTCAACCAGAAGAAAGAACCTGTCAAAGCTCAACCAAGAGGAAATGGAGGAAATGGCGGACACAAGGTCAATATGGTGGAACTGGACTCCAACTCCTTTAGGTTAGATTCTTCTCTTCCTATTGTCAACTCTATCACCTTCTCCTCGGACTGGTGGTTAGACTCAGGAGCTAATATTCACATCTGTACTGATCACTCCTGGTTTAAATGCTATCAGGAACAACGTGGAGGAAGCGTGAGCCTGGCAGATGACTCCACTAGAGAGATAAAGGGAATTGGACGTATTGATTTCAGAATGACCTCAGGGAAAATTCTGACTCTTCAAGACGTCCTGCATGTACCTACACTTCGGAGAAATCTGATCAGCGAGTCTTCACTTCTTAGAACTGGTTATAGGATTGTCAAGGAATCCAATAAGTTTGTAATCTCCAAGTCCAATATCTTCATTGGAAAAGGCTTTATTTGTGATGGCCTTTTTCGTCTCAATGAGGACATCACACAGCTCCTACTTATCTCTTCATGTCTGAGCTGATTATTTAGTATTTTGTTTCAGCTTTATTTATAGTAGGTGTTTTAGTCTTATTTGTGTTCCTTTGTGGGCGTTTAGTACCACATCGGTTATTTCCCAGTACTTCTCTTTTGTAAAGCCTATATAAGGCCCCTTAAACTATTGGAATGAATTATTGAATGATTAAATTTTCACAAATTATTTGGTAATTCTTGAGTCTCTTTTGCTCTCGAGTTTTGGGTGAGAAGCCCGCGTAAGGGGTGGAAACCCAACTTTTATTTTTTTTCTCAATTTAAATCTTGATTCGATTTGAAGGTGATTGCGATCCAGGTGATTTTACATCATTTTGGTATCAGAGCACCGGTTTTCAATCCCCTTCAAATTTTTCTTTTTCAACTTTTTTCTTCCAAACCCTAGATCTATACTCCAAAAACCCTAGATCTATTCCAGATCCATTCCAAAAACAAAAGCAAAAAAAAAAATATACACTGTTCAAAAAAAAGAGAGAAAAGAAAAGTACAGTGGGAAAAAAAAAAATCTTCGTCGAAAAATCCCTGATAATTCACCAGCCTGCACTGTTCATCTTCTCCTTCACTTCATCAAGTCCACCGCCGCCATCATCGCCGCACACCAGGAAGCCGTCATCAACACCGTCCAACATCGTCGCACATCGTCCAACACCGTCCATCATCGACGAAGAAGTCGCAGTCGCAGATCTCATCGCCGACGACAACTGCGGAGCCCCTCCGCCTTCAAATCGACAGATTTGCCCTCGTGGAGCCCCAGATCTCATCGCCGACGACAACTGCGGAGCCCCTTCAGGTCAACACCGATCGGATCCGGTGAAGCGTCTCTCGCCCAACATCGTCGTCCTCGTCTCCGTTCGCTGATCCGATCGCCGAACCCACCGCCATCATCGCCAGGAGACCGCCCCCACAGCAGCACCCTCCACCGCCCTGTTTTCTGTCGCCGTCGCTGCATCGTTCACCACCCGTCGAGGCCTGACAGCGCCTGGAGACATCGCCGTCGAAGTTGAGTTCCCCACGGCCTTGGAGGGATCGCTGAAGATCGCCGCCACGACCCCCTCCTTCCTCCACCGACAAACTCAGCCTCTGCTCGACGAGGCCTTTGTCGTCGAAGTTCAGCCTCGCCGTGGGAGCATCGCCGGTGAACGCCCAGGCCGCCGCCATCAGATCGCCGCCATCAGGTCGCCGCAACTGCGGTCGCCGTCGTCGCCCGAGCTCCACAAGGATCACCGCCATCTTCTTCAAGTCGCCGCCGCTGCAGCTGCTCCGTTCTGCCCTAGCCTGGAGTCGGGGAGAGGAACGGAGCCTCTGTTGTTGGATTACACAGTGATCCGACCCAAACCCAAATATATCAGGTTGGGTCGAATCCAAACCCAACCCCTCCAGTTGGTTTAGCCCGAGTTGAGTTGGTTCAGTCCGAGTCACTTTACTGAGTCAATTCAGTCCAGACTCAGTCCAGAATCACAACCTCACTTTAGAAGGCCATTCAGGGCTCGTTTTGAGTCCAAATCGAGCCGTTTTCGAGGCAGTGGATTCGTGACGACTAGTACTACGCACCTACAGCAGTCTCATTCAGGTTTGAGTTACGGTCACCTTCCCAGGCGTGAACGACTCCACCTCAGGTAATATCACAACTTGACCTAGTTCATTAACTGTTTATTACTTGCAACTACTATACGGATTGCTATAATTTGTTGGTAGAAATGCTATTTGCTTCGATCTAGTGGTTGCATCTTTGTATCATTTTAGGAATGCATTTTTATTTGAGCCTAAACTTTAGGAAATTTTTTGTTGAGTGCATGCATTTAGTTTAACCGACTTTAGGGCTCTCCATTGCATCTGCTTGCTTGCTTGAGTCATCATGACTAATCAGCATAATAGGGACTCCCACTTAGACCAGCTACACAATCTCCATCAGGGTCGTATGTCCGTTCATGAGTACATTAGCATATTTAAGGACTTAACCCGTCGTAGTGAAGTGATAGAGCACCCTTCTGAGACTCTAACTAGGTTTATTTGGGGTTTACGGCCTAAAATAAAGCGTGCTATGATTACTGACCCCTATGACCTAGATACCATTGAAGATGCCTTTGATGTGGCATTAAAATTGGACTTGACTTTCAAAACGCTAGTCAATGTCAAAATCAAATGTTCTAAATGTAAGGGCTATGGACATTATCATTATCGGTGCCCCTCGGAGAGTCAACCTGTTAGAACTATGCCCACTGATGAAGTTGACGAATCGAAGCCTGTTAAGGATGACCAAGTTTCTTCTAAAACTGTTAATAAAATTGAAGACATGGTAGTTGATTCTGTCACACAAATTATTGGTGAAATTCATAAGTCTTCTGATAGTGCCAATGATGACGTGGACGAGACAATTGAGCCTAATATACCCACTGTGCCTAACCAGCTAGTCGAGTCTCATTGTGTTGAACCTAGTTTTATGGTGATTCCTATCAATTCATCTTTTAGGGAATCACCTGAATCTCTTGCCAAGGTCCAGCAAATGGTCTCTAATACTTATTCTTCGGGTTGTTTAGAGTTTGCATCCGAGTCCTCTGTACCTCCATCTTTAGGTGTGTGTCCTTCTAGGCATATCATATCACTCATTCTCCCATCGTTAGGAGTTATGCTTAGAATACCTAATGCATTGCATCTGCCTGTTGCACATATTGATGATATCACTAGGCTGATAGCAATTTGCAATAAACCCTACAAATTTGCTGCATACCCATATAGTATTTTGCAGGAATTTACAGTTGATAACAGGGTGATTGCTTATGAGTTGGATAGCCCATGGGATCCTGGTATCAGCTCCGTTTTCAGCCAGGATGATGCACCTCGCTCTACTCCCTGTTCCTTGATCGTGCTGCTATCTTCCACCACCGATCTGTCACGGAGACCAGCTCCTCCTCCGCCACCATGGTCTCGACATGATGTTCTCATGCTGCTGCCACGACCACCACCTTGGCCCGATTGAGATGCTTCGTGAGAAGAGTCCTCACTCGACAGGGTCGAGTTTCTCCCACCCCGAGGGAATTGATGAGGACATCACACAGCTCCTACTTATCTCTTCATGTCTGAGCTGATTATTTAGTATTTTGTTTCAGCTTTATTTATAGTAGGTGTTTTAGTCTTATTTGTGTTCCTTTGTGGGCGTTTAGTACCACATCGGTTATTTCCCAGTACTTCTCTTTTGTAAAGCCTATATAAGGCCCCTTAAACTATTGGAATGAATTATTGAATGATTAAAATTTTCACAAATTATTTGGTAATTCTTGAGTCTCTTTTGCTCTCGAGTTTTGGGTGAGAAGCCCGCGTAAGGGGTGGAAACCCAACTTTTATTTTTTTTCTCAATTTAAATCTTGATTCGATTTGAAGGTGATTGCGATCCAGGTGATTTTACATCATTCTTCTGATAATAAAATTTCTAATCTTGTTGCTTTGAACATTGAGTCTTGTAATATCTGGCATGGAAGACTGGAACATGTCAACTTCAATTCTATCAAGAAAATGATTAACATGAATTTTATTCCTAAATCTTCTTTTGATACATCTTCTAGATGTGAAATCTATGTTCAGGGTAAGAATACCCGAATCATTTCCTTCTATAACAAGGACATCTGAACCCCTCGAGCTTATTCATAGTGATGTGTGTGACTCGAACAGAGTTCTCACCCGAGGCTGTAGAAGATACTTTGTGACATTCATTGATGACTACTCCAAATTCTGTCACACCTATCTTCTCAAATTTAAGGATAAAGTCCTCGATTGGTTTAAGGTGTATAAAATCGAAGCTGAGAACCAACGCGAAAAGAAGATCAAAATTCTAAGATCTGATCGTGGGGGGAGTATACCTCGTATGATATGACAGAATTCTGCCAAGAACACGACATTATTCATGAGGTAACTGCTCCCTACACACCTCAATCCAACGGTGTAGCTGAAAGAAAAAACAGAACACTGATGGACATGGTGAATTGCATGTTACTCAGCTCAAGTGCACCTGAAAACCTTTGGGGGTGAAGCTATCCTTTCTGCCTGTTTTATACTCAATAGAGTTCCCCAAAGAGACTCTGACGTTACTTCATATGAACGCTAGAAAGGGAGAACTCCTAACATTCAATTCTTCAAGATTTGGGGTTGCCTGGCTAAGGTTTCAATACCGGGACCAAAGAAAAGAAAAATCGGCCCCTTGCTATCTTCATTGGGTATGCACTAGATAGCAATATTAACCGATTTCTAGTAGTTTACTCTGAGATCAGTGAAATATCCAACATCATCATTGAAGTTAGGGATGTTGTTTACTTTGAAAACATCTTTCCTTTCAAGTTTAGAATCTCTAGTGATCCTTCTTGCACCCCTTCTACCTCTGATATTCCTTGTTCTAGTTCTGCTCCTGTAACTGATTCTGAACCTAGAAGGAGCAAAAGAATAAGAACTCTTACATCCTTTGGTGAGGACTTCTTCACCTATCTTGTAGAAGGTGATCCTAACTCTTTCAAGGAAGCAATGGACTCTTCTGAATCTCCTTTCTGGAAAGAAGCCATTGACAGTGAGATCAAGTCTACAATGGAGAATAACACTTAGATTCTCACTGACCTTCCTCCAGGATGCAAACCTGTAGGTTGTAAATGGATCTTCAAGAAGAAACTCCGACTTGATTGCACTGTCGACAAATACAAAGCCAGATTAGTTGCCAAGGGTTTCACCCAACAAAAGGCTATTGACGTCTTTGACACATATTCTTCTGTTACCAGAATCTCCTCTATCAGAATCCTTCTAGCACTTGCATCAATTCATAACATGTTCATTCACCAAATGGATGTCAAGACTGTTTTCCTGAATGACAATCTTGAAGAAAAATCTACATGGACCAACCAGAAGGATTTATTGCCAAGGGACAAGAAAACAAAGTGTGCAAACTTGTGAAATCATTGTATGGACTTAAACAAGCACCCAAACAATGACATCAAAAGTTTACAAAGTTATTGCACAATTTGGATTCACTGTCCATGAACATGACAATTGCATATATTTTAAGGACTTTGGCAATGAATATATTATCCTCTGTCTATATGTAGATGATATTCTTATATTTGAAACTTCTCATGATGTAATTCAAAGAGTAAAGGATTATCTTTCCCAAAACTTTAATATGAAGGATCTAGGTCCTGCTGATAAGATACTGGGAATGAAAATATCCAAAACCTCTGATGGAATTTCTTTAAGTCTAGCTCATAACATTGAAAGAATGCTTCATAAATTTGATTTCTATAACTCTAAACCTATTTCTACGCCCTATGATTCTTCAATTGTTTTGAAGAAGAATATGGGTGAGCCTGTGTCTCAACTGAAATACCCTCAATTAATAAGTTCACTTCTCTACATTTCCAACAGAACTAGACCTGACATCTCTTATGCAGTAGGTAGATTGAGTAGATATACTAGTAATCCTAGTAGAGAACACTTGACTGCACTAGAGAGAGTTTTCAGATATCTTAGAGGCACAATTGGTTATTGTCTGACTTACACTGGATATCCTGATGTTATGGAAGGTTATAGTGATGCCAATTGGTTCACTGATTCTAACAGTGTTAAGTCTACTACCGGATATGTATTCATGTTCGGTGGTGCTGCTGTGTCTTGGAAATCCTGCAAACAAACAGTGATTGCCAGAAGCACCATGGAGTCCGAGCTCATTGCTCTGGACACAACTTGCTCTGAAGTTGAATGGTTAAAGGATCTTTTATTTGAATTCTCTATCGTGCCTAGACCCATACTTCCAATCTCAGTTCATACTGATTCAAGATCCACTATTGAGATTCTAAAGTAAGATAATGCCAATAAGAAGATGAACAGACATACAAATCAGACTTAAGTCTGTTCAGCGTCTATTAGGCAAAATTGTGCTTCTGGACTTTGTAAAGTCCGAGAAGAATATTGCTGACCCATTGACTAAGGGTCTTTCTAGGAGTGTGGTCCTAGAATCATCAAGGGAGATGAGGTTAAGCCCATAGTAGAGTTTACCGATAGTTAGAACCCAACCTACTTGATTGGGAGTTGATTCCATGAAAGAGGTTCAATGTGGTAGGAACAAGCTGGACTGGTGATACTCGTGTGGAGCATCGACCCGGATATGTTTATATCATGTATGTAGTATTGTAGCTACTACCCCTTCTCTATGGTGACGATGCTCTTATAATACATCTAGGTAAGGATGAGTTTAACTCTTAATAAGTCCAACGCATGTAGTGTGGGGGGTATACTATCCAGCTGTAGTACCCTTGGAAGACTTACCTACGTGAGAGGAACCGTGATGGCCGCGGTTGGGAGGGCAGGGCTGACCCTAGAAACTCTCATGAGTCGGTTATTGTGAGCATGACCTTTAACGCTCAACCCGCTCGCTCAATAAATGGAGACTTACTGTGTGTGTATTCTATCAATATCTGGTAAAAGAGGCTAGTTCCAGGCGTAATCCACTATGTTTCTCAAATAACGATGAGTTCACTAAGGAAGGTTTCAGGCGTAGTACACCTGTACCGAATTCACAGTATGATGTTGCCCGATTTCACTCGTGTTTTATGATCTGATGATTTGATTGTTATTTATTGTTGATTTGTTTTATCTTCCCTGAAACTCAAGTTTTGGGGGGACTGTTGGATGTATTTGAGTTGGAGGGAAAACTTGAGTTTCTCTCTTATTTGACTTTGCTTTTAGTCCCACATTGGATAGGAGATGGGAGGTTAGGTAGTATATATACCAACTCCTCTCATGCCTATTGTTATGAGTGTTGGGCCATGGGCCACATCCCCACACGCGCACACACGCGCCGAATCGAACCGGGCCGGGCTGGGCTGGGTGCGGGTGGCGCGCGCCCACGACCTGCGAACACGAATGCAGTTCGATTCAGGGGCTTGTTGGATCTGCTACATTTTTGTTGATTTTTTATTTTTTATTTTTATTTAAAATTCTGTTGAGATTTTCGGGTAGAGTTGGACCCGTTCAAGAGAATCGGATCTGCACGTTGCAACCACTCGCGCATAATCACAGATTCTCTCGGGCTTTTACAAACTGAAAGATCTGCAGAGGGTTATAAATACCCTATCTCTGCATGTATCTTTTACATGAAACAGATATCATCTGCCCTCTTTCTCTCACAAATTTCTTACATAAAAACTGGGTGCTTGCTATCGGAATTTGGTGCTTTCTCAACGTTATTTTTCCACTTACGAGCAACAAACCTCCGTCTGAGCAGAGGCTTGACTCATCGTCCAGAGTTGGGTGCTGGTGTACTACCGGGAGAGTTTTTACCGCTAGGAGAGGAGGCCACTTTCAGGGGCCGGACGAGGGGCCGGCCATCTTTCTTTTAGGGCAGTGCGTCTGCACGATTACGTCACCCCAGGCCAGCTTTTGTTTTTCTTTTGATTCTGTATTTCAATTGCATGCTTAGGACAAGTAGTTAATTAAATTTAAAGATTTATATTTGTTACTTGTTTTAATCTAGTTAAATTACCTACGTCAACATAGTCTTATAGTGTGTTCTTAAGTTAGATTTGTGCTCCACATATCACTGGCATGTAGGGACATGACACATTTGGATGGACATATTGATTCATGTATTCTGTTCTTATTTGGGCTTGAATCAGATTTTATGAATGAACTAGATCTTGTAACCCAAGTCTATTTGCCTAATAATGATTTTACAACAACCGTGCTCTTAGAATCTTTTCAGACTCACTCACATTACCTCCAGTTCAGGTTTTTCTCTTCTAGTCTAAGAGTATCTAGTGATATTTTAAGCCATATAGCTCATATGTGATATGCTGGTGTAAACTCTAAAACACATCTAAGCATCACTTTACACAACCATATATCTTATATGGTTTTTTCTGGTATAAAATTCCTCTACATATTTATGCATATAAAGGAGATTTAAAATATCATGAGGAAAAAAACTGCATTTTTTCTTTTTTTGAGAGAAGGTAGGGCCTTAGACCCGGCAGATTTTATTAAGAAATTGCATAATAGATTAAGAAAATTAACAAATATGCAATCATAATTCTCAGAGATGCATGCATGACCAGAGATGTCGTTCCAGTGTTAGTCCTTGGAGTACATCATTCTTCTAGCAAGTTTTTGATAAAGTAGTATTAGAAATTGAGAGAGAAAGAGATGAGATCTAGACCTCATATTCTGGTCTATATATAATATTTAGTACATATTACATCTAGTCTCACAGGTAATGTAAGACTAAATCAATACTAAACCAATATACAGTCTCTTAACGCTCTCCCTTAAGCTGGAGCATATATATCATACATGTCCAGCTTGTCACAAATAAAATCTACTCTTGTTCTACCAAGTGGTGTCCTAATGATACATGCTTGCCACAACGATTTTTTCCGTAAGCTTCTCACGAGCTATATGACAATCAACCTCAATCTCTTTGATTCTCTCATGGAATATTGCATTTTCAACAATGTGTATTATTGTCTTGTTGTCACCATATACTCTCATGGGACACTATGAGGAAAAATCAATCTCTGTCAATAAATAGCTTATCCAGATTTGCTCTAATGTCACATTTGTCATCGCACTTTACTATGACTCTGCGCTGACCGAGGGAACACATTATGCTTCTTACTTTTTCATGACACAAGATTTTCTCCATATCTTGTGATCGATCTCCTATCAAAAGGACATCATGCCCAGTTTGCATCTGAGAAATCTGCTACTCGAGTGTGTCCATAATAAAAAATAAGAAGCTCTCTTGCTAGAGTTTTCTTCAGATACCTTAAAAATTCTCATTATCGCCTCCAAGTGGGTAGTTCTTGTGCTGACAAAAACTGACTCACTACACTGACTGGAATGTGATGTTCTGTCTGGTCATTGTCAGGTAGTTTAGTTTTTCTACCAATCTCATGTACCTTCCAACATTCTCAAGAAGCTCCCTCTGGTCTGATAGCAGCTTCGTGTCTATGTCCATCGGAGAATTAATATTTTTGCATCCTAGCATCCCAACTTCTGAAAGCCAGTCAGATATATACTTTCTCTGTGATAGAAGAATGCCTTTTTTGCACCTGTCACCTCAATGCCTAAGAAGTTCTTCAAGAATTCAAGATCCTTTGTCTGAAAGTGCTTCTGTAAGTACTTCTTTAAGCTGTCAATCCCCTTCATGTCATCTCTTGTGATCACAATATCATTTACATATACAACCAATAGGATTCTCTTTTCATGTTCTATCTGCCAGATACAAAGTGGTCTTTTTCTGCACGATAGAGATCAAACTCCTAAATCGTTGATGCAAAGTGCCCAAATCAGGCTCTCGGAAAGTGTTTCAGACCGTAGAGTGACTTCTTCAACATGCAAACTGATGGAGAAATTTCTCTCTCCTGTTTAAATTAACCGCAAGTGCACAATCGTTCGATGTAGCACTTGAAGGCCGATCCACAGGAACATATGGTTTTTACGGTTTTAACTTATACTAAAAGCAAGGTTTTTCGTAATTGTATCTTTCCACAAGAAATAAACCATGCTCCATCATGTTCTTCGTTTAGATTCCAATTTCCCATCTATGTATTTTGCTCTACATTCTGTTCTCTCTTACAGAACATACGTCTCTCACTTTATTGTTAAGCATCTAGTGGGAGTCATCCATTAAAAGTTCATGGCCAATTTGTTTCTTGCTCTAGTCTTTATTCTCAATCATCATACTACCGAGTGCATCACCAATCCCTGATGCTTGGGATATGAGAGTAGTCACATTTCTTCTTTTGATTGCTGTAACGTGGATTGCTCTTCTATTTCCCTACTTTCATTGAATCTTGTAAAAGTCTTGATTAGAAACTTTGTGCATATGAAGTAGTTGGTGTTTTACCTCTGAAATAAGTGGATATTAGATTAAATGTTTTATTGAACTTTCTTTAGAAAAATCCAATTGGGTGGCAGCAACGTTGCTGTCTTCAACTATTATATTCTATGATGTAGGTTGCAATAGCCAGTCTTTGAATTTTTTTTTTGGGTACAAACTGACATATTATACTCAAAACACAATCTAGCGCGCCTTAACCAAACATCAGTTTTTGTTAGTTAGCTGAATTGATTTAACTAATCAAGGAAAGAATATATTTCATCATACTGGAGCGTTTGATTCGTTTTTAGACTGGTCAAGACAAATTAAACCTGATAATGAGACATAGAATTGAAATGGTGGGTTTGTTCTGATAATAAACTGCCAAAAGTAGATCCAACATAAACTATATACTATGCATGTGCTCTGATTTAAGAATCATTCTACATTGAGCAATACTTAACTAGTTAGATGCCCATGGTATTCAAAGATTTTGCATTAAAATAATTGGTCAGATTATCATATATGCTTCCTAATCATCTGGTCAGTATAATTCTTCTGTAAAATATGGACCACATTATTAAAGGACATTTCCTTTTCTTTCATTGCTCATCACTGTTTTCTACATTATGCTATATTTGTTTGCTGGACTAGATTGATTGGTTAATAGTTCAGCAGCAATTGTGCCTTCCTTTTTTTTCCTTTGAACTGTTAACACTGAATGGAAAGATTGTACTTATCTTGAGTGGATGCTTCTCTGTCAGTAATTTTGTCGCTGTGCTCCTCTTTATTTCCAAGTGGACGGTAACCAGTGACCCTGAGAACAAATCAAGTTCCTCATGTCTTCTTCTGATGCAGTTATGCTCTTGGGATAAGCATTTCAGATACTTGCGCTCACTGAATAATCTTTTATCCTTTTTAATCAATGAAGACTATCTATGTAGTCCTTGGGACCCTCTGAAGGAGATTCATATGATAATGCTGCAAACTGCTGTCCTGACCCTGCCTCTAGCCCCATGGTGATCACAATCTTTATCATCCAATGACAGATCAGTGACGGTGAGCAAATTCTACAGAGATGGGTGGACATTCAAATATACACATCTTTCCTCTTTTTCTATCTTCAGTTGTGACTGGTAACAGAGATTGCAGGAATGCCGGGAAGATAAGTTTCTCTTTCTCGGCAATAGATTGGTCAAAATCACGATAAATCGGTGGAGATATCCTAGAAAAGTTGTTCACGGGAGATTTACTGTGTACCTTCTCGCTTTCTTAATATAGGTGGGTGTTTTTTCCTCCAAGTTGTGATGGTGCAAAGATGATTGGTATGAACAAGGTGACAAACTTTGTGGGGCTCAATTGGTTCGGTGAGCGACGGTGGCAATCTAGGGCGTTTGTTGTTTATTGTTAATCTTAACTTGCATCTGTTTGTCGTCCAGTGTGTGTTTCTGGAGCCAAAATGATTGTTGGATGAGTTGACATGTATAGTGGTCAAAATTTGACCCTCATCAGGATGATGACACATGTCCAGGCTACCATGTACTCCCCCCCGAGAGATCTACAACTCCCAGAGTCCATCTCAGAGACTCCGCCACTCCTGGCCATTCCGGAACCACCCTCCGTTCCGAAGATGTCCTCGGTCCGGAGTCACAGTCCACCACGCCGAGATTTCTACCTCTTCAAGGTCCTTACCACTTTGAGGTCTTCCCGGTCCCGAAAGTCCCAACTTCGAACATGAAGCTCTAACAACAGATCATCCATGATATCCGCCGATACTTATGCAACTCCTTGTTCCCCCACATTCATAATGTGTAACGACTCTA
Organism: Agave tequilana; assembly: GCA_038442645.1. NCBI lineage: Eukaryota > Viridiplantae > Streptophyta > Magnoliopsida > Asparagales > Asparagaceae > Agave > Agave tequilana. Next base: position 21,225 of record JAVJIF010014348.1, on the reverse strand, counting down.
TCAATACGAACAGTTATGGACAGTGACAGATTCTCCGGCAGCAATTCTAATCGACCAGCACCAATAATCATAGTCGTTACAACAAATCTGGCACGTGCAGATCGTGCAGTAATAGCAGTCCCTCAATTCCGCTTGTACGCCAGCATCAACGTCTGGTATATATGATCATTCTTCTCTTAGGAGAGGAGAATCACATCCCTAACCCTCAGAACACACACACATTGCATCACCGCACCAGGTAGTTATCATCTGTCAGTCCTTCCTACCACACCCGTAGTTGTCCTCTGCGCGCTACACACATTCATTACCCTGGTAGTTATCATCTGCTGGTTATTCTCATTCCATTTCACCTACTGATTCTCACGCCCGAGGGGCTTAGGCGGCACCACACTAATGTTCCTAACTTGAAAGGCGTTTTTTCCAGTGTGTGCTTAACAAATGCCATCCGGAGAGCACCCAAATCGCTTGTGGTGGGTTTGATTCACGGTAAGCCAATTTTTATCCACCACAAACTAGTATTTTCATTGAGATCTGAGTTCACACTCAAGATCTCCCCTCATCCAAAACTTTTCTCAAAAAAGCCTCTTTCATAGCATCGATGGCCCTGAAAAATAAACCATCACCCACCATGGTGTCTCATCAAAGGTCAAGACCAACAGTACTGCTGGGACACGGTCCCCTTGCTTGTTGTCGACCAACAACATGCTACCGAGAACACTGGATCTTCTTCACCTTAGGGGGCAGTCGCCAACGTCCGATCGATACCGTTGTTCAGAGGCCAGATCCTTCAGCTGCTTGCCGACATGAAGGAGCAGAAAGGAGCAGTTCAGTCAGATCGCGACTGGGAGCAAGTAGCCCTCGACCGCGAGAAAGCCGCTTATGAATAGGAAACGCTGAAACAGCTCAAGAATCAGCTACAGACCCAGATCGCCACCTTCCAGGGAGCTCAGAAGCAAACACAGCCAAAAAGCAAACATGAAATTGGAGAGATTCGGACCAATGAACCCATCACAAATTCGTGGCGGCCCAGGCAGACGTCTCCCCTCCACAAAGAATATTCCGATAACGAGGCTGATTCGCCTCGTTTTCAAATAGAAGCTTATCACCGTCAGACTCGGAGGTAAATCGAGGAATCTCCCGACATCTGCGCCCTCGACGAGTTGATCCAAAAACGGATAGAGGAGGCCAAACTGCAACTCCCAAGCGGATCAAAACAAGTCGTTGTTAGAGTCTCTGACTCTCCTCTCTCCGAATAGATCCTGAAGTGCGAGTTCCTAAAGAGCTCGCAACTCCGACCTTTGACTACTATTCTGGACAAGTGACCTGGTTCAGCATATCAGTCACTTCTGGTACAAGATGATGATCCACTCCCGCGACGTCTGCTTTTGTGCGTAACCTTTCTGTCCACCTTGGAAGGCGTGGTCTCGGATTGCTTCTACTCTTTGTCGCCATATTCTCTCCACAACTTCGAGGAGGTAACCAAAGTGTTCCTCACTCAGTACGTGTAATATCCTAAAACTAGGTGATATTAAGAGGCATTTAATAAATAAATAAATAGAAAAGTTAATAATTTGAAATAAAAAAATATTTTAGTAATAGTAAATATTGTGATCCAAAGCTCATAACTTAAGTTACTATTCAATAGGATTTAGATTTTCATACCCAAAACCAATAAGAAATCAAATTCAAATAGAATTTTTTTTCTTAACTCCTTATCCCTTTAAATCCATGAATACATAAAAATAAAAGAAAAGCAATTTAAATTCGTTCAAAATTCTCCCCTATCCTGAGACTTTCCCAAATCAAGTTCAAACTAATAGATAAGCATTCAATTTATGGGCATATCTAAATTCTAACTAAAAATCAATTTAAACCTAACCTAAACACTAGAAAACATGATAAAACTCATTTTATATGGCCATCTATAAACAAATCCCAAAATTAATTCATAAAAAAAAATCTACTCTAGGAGGGAGGAGGAAGCCATTACCCATCAAGCTTTGAAATTGATCATCAAAAAGGAAAGTAACTAGAGCCCATCTTGAGTTTAATCTAATAGAAATCAGGTCTAGGATCCTCTTTCATGATCTTTCTCATTGGTCAATTACATATAACCATGATGGAATCACAATCATGCATAAGGAATTCGTTATGGCCAATTAGTGATAAATATCTTATTTTTAGCATTATACTGTTTCTTTTATGTTCTTGTATTCGTCTATGAAGTATGCATGAATGTAGGTATGAATTTGATTTTTTAAGGCATCTGAAAATTTTTAATTATTTAAAAAGAATGTTAAGAATCAATAAAGATTTAAGTTTTAGTCTTTTTGTCTTTGATGGACTTATTTACATAATAATTTTGCATAATTATTTATGTATAATAAATCCTAAAAACTCTTGATATTATAATACAATGTTATATGAGAAATATTTGCTCTACTGGATATTTGCAGTTCTATCTATGTAATTTTTTTTATTATAATAAAATTATATTTAGACAATTTATTGAAAAAAATTCAGTTCTGAAAATTTTTGTCTAGTCCCCGATTATTATGAAAATTCTGTTTTAGTCTTGAAATATTACTGTTTAGCCACTGTAATTTCTGAAAATTATTTTCAGTCTTGAAATATTGCTGTTTAGTCCTTGAATATTTTTGAATTTTATTTCAGTACTGAGTAACTATTGGTTAGCCCTGTAACTTTTGAAAACTGCTTTCAGTTCTGAAATATTGCTGTTTAGTCTCTGAATATTTCTGAATTCTGTTTCAGTCCTGAATAACTGCTGTTTAGTCCTGTAACTTCTGAAAATTGTTTTCAACCCTGAAATATTGCTGTTTAATCCTTAGATAGTTTCTGAAATTCAATTGAATGTAATTTGCTAGTTTAAAAGCATACTTTCATTTTTCCTTACAGTTTTATAAAAAAGCCCCTAATATTTACTGTAATAATATTTTGTATAAAATTAATTTATACAGTAATAATAATTTATGAAAGACTATTTTCAGTATATGTTTTGATTTTATAAAATATTTTCTAAAACTAATTTAAAAGTTAATATTCAGATTACCCAAACTAAAATTTTTACTAAATTAGATTTTTAATCTCTAAATTTAAATCATGAACTTGATGTTAGATAATTATGACATGTAGTTATTGTTTGATACAAAATTCTCACACATGTTATTGATGTTATCTCAAGTTAATTACTCGGATGAATCATATTTGAACAAATTGTTATATGATGACAAATAACTGGCATGATTGATCTTGTTCAAGTAGAAAGACACTATGATATAAGAATTACAACATGAACATCTTAGACATGGAAACATGAACATGAATATGAATAAGAACGTGAAAGTTTAAATGACATAGATAAACGCTTGTGTGAAACATGTACTTAGAATTACTTGAGAAAGTAGTACATGGTGATTATATGGTCTTGACAAAGACATGGTGGCATGGTTGTTCTTGGCACTTGGTTCACGCAAAGATATTCATGTTCTATATTAAAATTTAATTGCAAAATGATAAGACGCAGGGCTAATATGGGGGAAATTGATGGTGAAAATTGAGAAAGTGTACATTGAGCACCCCTACCTGTGTACACGGTATGGTGGTGTTTATTTTACATGGTGCATGTCACTTTGTGACATGAGTTATTGATGAGCTCATTCTAGTTATATACTGCTAGTACTATACTATATTACTTCTGATATGGTTTCCCGCTGGGGTACATGGACGCTTTTTCGCTAACAGTTTTCAAATAACGATAATCATTATTAATATGCAGGAATAGGCTGTGGTATGAGACGGAGTCATTTTCGCGTCTTAGGGCCCAATTGACATGCGTAGTAGGCGTAGGATGGAATACTTTCTACTGCACGTGACAGTTGGGGTAGTCTCGGTTAATTAGTAACCCTAGAGACATCTTCACACTTAACCTTGTTGTGTCTCTTGTGATGATTGTTACTGTTTGATTGTTTATGTGATGGTTGCTATATTTTGATCGTTTCATGTTTTAAATTGCACTTATGCTTCTGTGAAAGACTGTTTATCGTCATGACTTGAATATTGAATGAATAATTTCAATGATAAACTTATGTTACAAATACTTGGTAATATTAATGAAAATAAGTATCATGTAACTGCATATTGCATGTCCTCTCCTTGATCATATATTTTTGCGTGCTCTGCACATACTGCATATTCTTTTTCTTTATTTGTACTTGTCGGGAGTTTTCTGACTCCCTGAGATTTGCTTAACCTAGATAGCGGAGAGTACGTGGAGATATCGACTGAAGACGTGGAGTACTACGAGAAGTCTATTGGAGCTCAGTAGAAGACTTGGAGACTTTTTAATTATTGCTTTCATAGATGTATGAATAGAGAGAGTTTGGACTCATTTCTTAGTATTGAGATTTGTACCCAGTTATTTGATTTTTGTGGACTTCATTAGTTGAATAAATCTTTGATTAGTTTGTTTTATGTATGTGTACTCTATTTGAACTTGATATGTATATAAAGCAGAAAGAGAAAAATGACATAATTTGCAGGTTAGAGACTTAGCACGCTCTTTTGAGTGTATCGCCAGCCCAAGTCACGTACTTATCTCGCTTTAGTGGGAAGTGGGGTGTGATAGTATGCCTCTCGCCGGGAGGCCAAAAAGAACACCTACCTTCTCACTGTTAAAATGAGGTAGGGTGGCAGCTTCAAATCCTACATTGGTTGCTTCCAGAACCAGCTGGCCTAAGTTTCTAATTGTGGTGAGGATGTCTCTGCACTCGCATTCATCAGCGGGTTGTAGGTTTCTCACTCTCTATACAAGCATCTACTGAAGCACGATGTCACTCGGATGAGCGAGATTCTATCCCGAGCTCAATCATACATGCAGTTAGAGGAAGCAATATAAATCCACTCGGAGTCCTCATTCCGCTGCTGGGATTTTTTTCACTCAGAAGCCATAAGCTTGTACGTCCCGCTGATGGGATTTTCCCAATTCAGAGACGACAACACAAGCGCCAGCCTATAGACTCCCTTTCGATGAGCCTACGAGTAGTCAAAATTTTTCATTGCTAGGATTTCTCCTACTCGAAGTCCTGATTTCGTTGCTTGGATATTCCCCACTCAAAACCAGAAGTTTGCAAGCACCACTAATGGGATCTCCCCTACTCGAAATAACTGCACAAACTCTCCAAATCACTCTATATCCAATCACCATACTAGAGATAGAGATCAACACTCTGAAGAGGTATGGTCATATAAATTTCAAAAGCCAATGGTAAAAATAAGTCAGGCAAGATCTAAGCATTAACTATTTTCATTCCGAAATTCATTTCCATTCCGAAATATTTTCATTCCAAATGCCATTCCATTATATTTATTTGATTACATCTAATAAGAGTAATACAAAAAATTCATAAAATCTGTGTTTACACTTTTTAAAAAAATACAAGAGATTCAGGTCCAAACGCTCTAGTCCTGCCACTATTAACAAGCTCCCGATGTTGAACAACAAAGATTTTCTCATCGGAGAATGCCTTTTCGCTAAAACAGTCTTCCATCTTCATCGGTGCCATGGCTCCTGAACAGGCAATCCTACGCCTCTACCTCTGTGTCTTACCAAGGCAATAAAATAAGGACTCTTTAGAAACCTTGTGAAAGCGAGGCAACAGCTCTCTGAAGACAGAAGCCTGCAAGACATGCAAGAAAGTAATGATATCGTATCCCCTCTGAAGTATTCTGAGGAAGAGCTCCTGACTCTAGGGTGAGAAGCAATTGACCGTCGAACCCAACTAATGAGCTCCCTCTCCTCCTTTCTCGTACACGCTATCAGAAAAGAGGTTGACGACCTTAAGGTCAAAGCTTGCTCGTCCAAAATCAAGCAACCCAGAACTAGATCGTCTGATCCAGTTGAAGCAAGAATCCTACATGTCATCCTCGACGGTGGCACTCTGTCACGGCGACTAATGCACCATTAGAGCCCTTTCACGGCAACTAATGCTACACCTTTTAGACCCCCTAGAAGAGAGCCTGATCACCATTCCTTTATCCTCCATCATCTCCTTTTCCTTCCTCCATTTGATGAAAAGAAGAGAGAATGACATGGCTGCAGCAAGAAAATAAGTAAGGGTTTTGAAGCAAGGTTTATTTTAAGAAGGCAGAAGATGATTTTCTCCCACAGAACTCTCTCTATTTATAGATGGATGAAAAGCCAAATTGTCTCCAATTCAAATTTTCAATCCCTGAAAAGTCGGCCTACAATCCAGAGATTTTCGGTCAACAGTAAAAGCAAAAGATTAACTGTTTCATAAAACCTTACAATCCTAGTTATAATGACGACAAGATTTCAAGAGACGCAGGACTCTACCTTTTGAGAGATCCAGTCACCCAATGTGACATGACAGCCAGTTGTGCAACCAACAATTAATTTCAAAAGATCCGTCGTGATCCGAAAAGATTCGTCGCACTCCTCCACTGCAAACGTCATAATTAGTTTTGAGGCATTCATAATCCATCAAAGTACCTTCTCTTCTCCGACTTCCCTTTAGCAGACTCCGACAAGTGGGAAAGTCGGACATCTGTAGTGGTCAAAATTTAACGCTCATCAGGATGATGATACGTGTTCCGGCTACCAAGTGCTCTCCTCGAGAGATCAATAACTCTCAGAATCCCTCCCAGAACCTCCGTCACTTCTGGCCATCCCGGAGCTACCTTCCATCCTGAAGGCGTCCTCGGTACAGAGCCACATTCCACCATACCAAGACTTCTACCTCTTCGAGGTCCTTACCACTCTGAGGTTTTTCCTATCCCAAAGGTCTCGACTCTGAACCTAAAGCTCCAACAACAGATCGTCCATAATCTCTGCCGATACTTATGCAATTTCTTCCCCCCCCCTGTGCATAACGTGTAACGCCTCTATCAATATGGACAGTTATGGACAGTGCTAGATTTCTCGACATGCAATCCTAACTGACCAACATCACTAATCATGACCGTTATAACAAATCCGACATGTGCAGATCGTGTAGTAATAACAGTCCCTCAATTCACCTCCACGCTAGCATCCACATCATGTATATATGATCTTTCTTCTCTTAGGAGAGTGTGATCGCTTCCTTAATCCTTAGAACACACATAAATTGCATCACTGCACCAAGCAGTTATCCTCTGTTGGTCCTTCCTACCACGCTCACAGTTGTTCTCTGCGTGGCACACATCCAATATCTCGACAGTTATCCTCTGCTGGTTTTTCTCATTCCATTCCGCTTACTGATTCTCACGCCCGAGGATCTTAAGCCTGCAACACACCAGTGCTCCTAATCTGAAGGCATCTTTTCCTGTATATGCTCTGACAGGTGTCATCCGGGGAGCGTTTAAATCGATTATGGTGTGTTTGATTCACGATAAACCGGTTTTTATCCACCACAACCTGTTAGGCTGTTAGGTATTTATAATTACAATGAGTCATCAACAGAAATTATTGTCTCATTCTATTCCACCAACTGATTCTCACGCTTGAGGGTTTTAGGCCGGCATCACACTGGTGCTCCTAACTGAAGGCGTTTTTTTTCTGTGTATACTCTGACAGATGCTATTCCGAGAGCGCCCAAATCGCTTTTGGTGGGTTTGATTCATGATAAGCCGGTTTTTATCCACCACAACCTATTAGGCTGTTAGGTATTTATAATTGCAATGAGTCATCAATACGAATTATTGTCTGTTTATATATGCATTCTATCGTCGTTATAATCGCGTTTTTTTTTCTGTTTTAAATATAGCCCTAATGTTTATTTGTTCTTAAAGATTCAATCCATGGGTGGAGTTGTTTATCTGGTGATGGCACCTAACTTTTGGGAGGTTTCTTTATGTGGCAGTTGCCCTTTGCACATGGGAGTTGCTAAGATCATCTTCTTGTTGTTGTGTGCATGCCGGGATTCTACCTGTCGCATAACGCACAAATTTTTTATGTTAATTGGAAGCAGGTAGCATGCAGTTCCTCCAATTCAGCTCACATGCACATAGAAAAATTGTTGGCTTTCATCAGTGATGCCACAGGTCCTGCCTCCAAAATTTCTACCCTGATAGTATAATACTTGAACACAAGGAGACAGGATAATCTTTATAAATAATTTGTTTATCTACTGATGTTACTCCCTGATGTTTATTTTTAAGCTACTATATAGATGATGTTTATGTTTAAGCCCCGGCTAGCCGCAGGTTTGATCTTTTGTCATATGCAACTGCTGCTGGTTTCTGTGGTCCTTCTTGGCCATTTGCACAAATTGAAACTTGAACGTGTTTCTAGTATGAAAAACTCTTTTTGGTTGATGGCATATTAGGCCTAACGTGCTTTTGTTTGTCCGTAAGTGATGACAGGGACTGATGAAAACATAATTTTGTCCTGGTGATGCTGCGAGACCTGGACATTAGCAGCGTGTTTCGCAGTGAATGTATGGTGGTGATGGAAAGCACGCTGTTGGGACTATGATGGTTGTCGACAACAATTGCCATGCGGGTGTTCCCCGTTCCCACTTGACCACCAGCGAGCTTTCCCTAGGTATCGCGCCTCACCCATTGCCTTCTTGCCAGCAATCTTCGGATCTTAGGTATCAATTGTGCATTCATTCATAAGAATATCAGAGAGCAAGCAGGGACCATGAGTTTTCTCCATTTCTATCTCAAATTCGATCCAATTTAACCGCAAAAACTGGTGGCTCCACAATTTTGATATTTTGGAAAAGAAAACGGTGGGATAATTCTCGAAAGGTAAGCCATGAGATAGACTGATGCCGAATGGCATGAAAGAAATTTAGTGCCGACAATACAAATAATTCGACATTGCAAGTGTTGTAAGCATCAAGGTGTTGTCAAGTGAGCATGCTCGGGTCCATCCCACGTGAACTCGACATTGCCAGCAAAATTGTAGTTGGATGATGTATCCTGTGGAGTTCCAGCCACTTTTTCTAGTATACATAAATACACGTATGACGGTGACAGTGTCGTAAAGAAGCAACTGAGGTTGTGTGTTGTGTATTGATCTGCCCCATACGGTTCCATGAATGCTACTAACTGTACAGATAGCGAAAAAATGTGGCCTCAGATACTTGAGATATAGAGAGCCATACATTCCTTTCATCGTTGTCTTGCTCATTTTCACTGCCAGAACGCAGCTCTGGCATCCATCACATCTCAATAACTGTCTATCAATGTCGTCGCTTCTTTTTCGTTCTCAACATCATCCTATTATTGCCCAAATTTCCTCTGCATTTTTACAGATTTTCACTTTGATATATTTTATATTCTTTGGTATTTATGTTAATTGTCAATACGGTATTTTTCCCCCCAACCTTTCTAGATGGTCTTGATATACTTCACATGCTAGGAACTTTGTTTTGTGGACTTGGTAAACAATGTAATCGCTATTCTTGTGATTTGCTTGTGGTTTCAATACCTTGAGAACTCTCCATGGTGAGCCACGAGTTGGTTTTGATGTCAGTCAATACATGTGGTTTGAATTAGGAAACGTGATGCTAAAATCGTGGCAGATGAGGTGGGCAAGATGCGGCATTAAACTAGAGAGCCGCAGTTGTGCAGTCCAATCCCTTTCGCAGAGTTTCTGATTTCAAGTCGGCAGGCAAGATTTTATGGACGCAGCATGGGGCCAGCAGCCTTCGGGCCGCGTCCACTATCCCTCCGTGTCCGAGCTGCTTGTCACCGCTGATTTGCCGTGCCATTTTGTTCTACATGCGTCGACGGTGGGCTGCGCTGAATCGTCGGCGGCGATCTCTGTCGCCTTTAGATACCGTGACATTGTGAAGGCGAAGATGTGTCAGGGTACTGGTCTTGACCTGCGCAGGTAAGTCTGAAGCTGCAGGAGCAACTGTACTCTGTGTTCATCTTTTCTGTTTCCTTTTGACTCGTCAAAAGTGAGAACTTTTGAGCTAAGACACGATGTTAGCATGAAATGTAACGAATGTTAATTAATCACGCGTTATCTCTTTCAGTATGGTTTTTTATTTACATGTTTAGATGTCAATTATTGTGTGATTTAATCTGCAATATTGTTTTGGTGGGGGGGAAGAGAGGTACGTTTTTTTTTGCACCCACATAATTAATTATATGTAAAGTGAAGCCCAGGATCATAACATGATGATGATAATATGACATGCTTTTGTTTTTCCCAGGATTTAGATGGGCTGCAAAGAAAGCGTTTGATATGATGAAAGAAGGGAGAGAGGAGGCTGGTGGGTTCTCATCAATTTGACATGTTGTTATGCACATAGTAAAACAATTTATATAAATATAAAAACAATTTCATAAGATTTGCCTTATTAATAAATAAATAGGGAGAGTGAGTTGTGGGGAATCTTAGTTTAAGTGTCAATTACGGCTTATATATCACGATTAGTGACTTAACCAAAGATAATATGATGTTTATTTATTTTATTTTATTTTTTGAGTAAAAGTTGATAAAGCTGGCCATGTTTCATTATAGAGATATTAATATAACAAACAGACAAGATAATATGATGTTAGACCCCACTTTGGACACCCTTTGATCGGATGTAAGCTAGCTAGTCACTTCCAATCATAATAACACATGTTGTTAGATCCACTTTGGATGACCTTGGATCACTCATAAATAGCATAAAGATCATGAGGGGGCATCATAGCTCTATGAAAGATGATAATGCCCTTTATCTCCAACGTCTGCATAAAGATGAGGTGTGTGTATTGTAACGGCCCCAGTTTCTAATAAACAAGATTAGGCCTACAACAACATTTATCTCCGTTAACCATAAGTTGAGAAAATTTTGGAAGCATCATCCTTAATATTCCTTTATTTCTCACTTACAATAATCAAGATTTCGGCTCGAAGGCCTACTTATATCACCAATAATTTCGGCACATCCGCCTACTTATCAATCACATATACCAATTCTTACCACAAACATATATCATGACTTGGTTCTTTCCATTGCAAACATAGTCTTTACATCAACATTTCAAGAGTTACATCCCAACAATTAGCATTCCCATATATTGTCATCGTTCCAAAATTCCAAAGCATACATATCCAAGGGACTCACAAACCCAGAACATAATATTACATACAAGACAAAGGTCTCAAATACTATAAGGACAAAATGTACATCAAGTACAACTTAACATGTTTTTCAATAAAGACTTCCATAGGTCTATGCCTACACATTTAAGATCACATCACAAAACCAAAATGATACTACAATACATGATGACATCCATAACTTAACCTTCCCATTAGAGGGTCCCTTACCTTTATCCAAACCTGAAAAGATGTAAAAAAAAAATACAATGAGCTCGACAACTCAATGAGTAAACCATATCATAGGAAATTGATATAATGATTGCATAAAATAACCAATTTAGAAGAAGTAATGTAGAATGAGTCTTATAAACGACAGTTTGTTCAAGTTGCCTTACTTATTCCAAGCTCCATACGTATGTGGTCTACATGCCTACACTATCAAAAGTTGCATTTAACAATATCAAGACACAAAAGATATAATGTATGAGTATGTGTAAAGTTTTCATGGGTGAGTCCACTCACATCAACTAGGCTCGTTATGTACATAAAGTGATAACTTAGTTTAACACAAGCATTATCAAACGCAAAATGCAACTTAACAGTCAATTATGAATATCATTTAATCTGAAAGGAATTTCCCCGCTCCCACCTCCTACCGGCTCCCGCACGCCCCCTTCCTCCTTGTATATATATATATATATATATATTATATATATATATATATATATATATATATATATAATATATATATTATATTATATATATATAATATATATATATATATATATAAGACATATAAGTTTCCCCGTCTTCCCCCCTCCTACCGGCTCCCGCACGGCCCCTTCCTCCTTATATATATATATATAGATATCAAATCTCCGTCTTCCCCCCTCCTACCGGCTCCCGCACGGCCCCTTCCTCCTTAACACAAATACATCATGCAGGGTAGTATACAATATGCACAACAAGCAATTGAAACCAATTTACGTGTCATGTCCGAAATGGTGTGCAACAATGAAGAAAGAAGACATGTGTTTGGGATTTACCCCATATCATAGGAACATCATAATCACGCCACATTCATCCCACATGAACATATGCATTACCCCATAACTTACCAACACTTAACACAATATTGTATTGTAAAGAGGGGTATTTCCCCGAGCACTTTAGTGAACAAGAAACATATGATTCAAGTTAATTGGTCGACTCTTGTGGAGTGCTACTCGTGCAAGTCCTCGACCTTACATAATGCACCACCCTATATTCTATTTATGAAGGACCAAGATTAGGCTATACCCATAATAATTTGACCATCATGATATTGACTAGGAAAAACAGTGAATTAAGGTACAAATTGGTTCACTTAGGCTTAATTATTACGTTAGAACATATCTCTTACACATGTATTTCACATCCATTTAATATAGAATCACCATCACTATGCAATACCCATTGAATCTCCTTTAACATGAGAATAATTATCAAAACAGCGAATTACATATGCTAAGTCTCCTCATTTAAGTTTACTTAGTGAGCTACAACATGTATATTACATATTCATTTCATCACAACATGATATATGGACATGATGACTAGATAATACCCCTTAAATTTCCATCTAGTGTAAAGATGTCACAAAAACAGTAAACACTACACAAAAACAGTAATTTTTACCCTTGTGGGTCACCTACACAATTTCTAGTTCTTGTTTTTCAACTTTTGATAGAGAATTATAATCCCTAAGAGTTAGGTTTACTCACAATGCTACCAAGCTCTGGAACAGAGAATTGGACGACGAGAGGATGCTGATTGAAGGTGCTAGAACTCCTCCACGACTCGCCAAGAACCTCCTCCTCCAAAATCAGTTCCCCCCTCCTTGGAATTGCCGCGGAATCCCCTTCCTTGCCGCGGTTCCGCGGCAAAGTAGCAGAGTCCCGCGTGCAGTTGTGGCTCTGCTTGCTGTGAGCCTGTGCCCCTGTCTTCCCTCCCGTGGATTTTGCTTCAGAGTTAAGAGGAGTAGAGATTTGGGTTAGAAGAGGGTACCTTAGTTTCAAATCTTAGATTTCTATGGATGAGATGAAATGGGGGAATTTAGGCTTCAATTTCTTCACAATTGCAAGGAAAATTTTTCAGAATTTGGGAGAAAATTTCTGCAGAATTTTGAGTGAGGAAGATGAAGAGGCAAGCTTGTAGTCAACTTCTGGAATTGCAAGAACTAGGTGGTGCATCTTCATGATGCCACCATGGCCAAGACTCTCTCTCAAGTGCCACATGGAAACCCAACTTTCAAGGATCATTAGCCCATTTAATCCCCCCCCTAATACATACTTACCACTAAAAAAAAAATATTAGGATAAGCATGGTGATTAATAATATTAGCCCCTTTAATCTTCCCCCTAATACATACTTACCACTAAAAATGTATTAGGATAAGCTTGGTGATTAAGGGGATATGATGGATTAGGTTAACATTTTCTTTTACCATTACTAAGTCATAATTTGCCCAAAATACATGCACATAAGCCTTCATGTTAAACTTTTTTTTTTTTTTTTTTTTCACCACAATCAAATAATTAAATAAAGACATTGAAAAGGGAAGTGGGTCTGTTAATTAAGTTTAATTTGCTGACATAGAATTATGGGGGGTGACTACTTCTATATATATGCCTTAACCAAAATTCTTAATATTTAAAGTGCGGAGAAATTATGTACAATAAAAATTTGGTTGTTACATGTATGGATCAAGTGCTCCTAAAGGTCGATTGTCATCTAAGGAGACGGCTTAAAACTCTAACATTTTGATTTTTTTCATGATCTGACCGCACATTATCATATTCATGTTATAAGATGTACGCTATAAAAAAATCACGTGATTTGAAGTTCATTTACTCGTTGATCTATAATGATCTAAATGTTCTACTGTTTAAAAACTGTTGATGTTTGAACCCAAAGAAAATAGAGTAAATAAACTTTAAATCACGTGATTTTTCATATGCGTATATCTTATAACATGAATATGATAATGTGCGGTCAGATCGTGAAAAAAAAAATTTGGGATGTTAGAGTTTTAAACCGTCTCCTTAAATTGTAATCTAAGGAGACCTATTAAGAAAAAACACACACACATAATAAGATGATAATAATTCACTTTCTGGTTGCACGTTTGGAGGAGACTTAACAATAGTTATAGTGTTAAGCAAATGATGTGTCGATAGCTAAGTATTTGTAGAGGCTTATCATTTGAAGCCTACATTTGTAGGCAGATTTCTAGACTCAATTTGTGGGACGCATGTGTAATGTGCAGTTGTTTTGGCGGCTAGTGTACTACTGTTTATAATATTCTTATGGGAAAAACACTCGTTAATAAATGAATATTGAAACTTAAAAAAATCCAAAAAGGAGCTACATTATTTAAAGGACTTCAAAAAGCCTTTTTCTTGCTTTAATTTCTCGTGTTTACACTTTAAATAAATTCACAAAAAATAAATTCACAAAACTCATGCAAGCATGTCCCCAAACAGTTCGGGGGTCCATTCTATAGCATCTCTAGGCTCGGATTTGGTGGATCGTGCAATACTTGATCCATTGGTCCACAACAACACAACTTGTCTTGTATCAAATACCACATCGTGTAGCATTTTATGAAGATTAAATTACTGTGATTTGTATTTGTATGGTAGGACGGTCAATTTTCTCCTAATAAGAGCTTCTTTCTTTCATTGTAACAAAGTTTTTTTTCCCTCTTCAATATAGGACTATGTGTAATGTAAATCTACGTATTTTATTATAAAGATGAGAAAAATGTATTACATAACCTCGAATTAGTGGATCACGTATTGTATGGTGCACCAAATCCGAACCCATCAAAATAGTGGCCAAAAGAGTTGTGACTCACGGTTATTATTAATAATTAAATAATTCAAGCCTCCTTCAAGATTCAACTAGTTGTTTGTGTCCTCATCTTTTTGAGTAACGTTGGCGCGCATGCTTCTTATTCTATGGACCGTAGACGTAATGCCTCTTCACAAGCTGTTCGACAACCACCCAACAAAAGAGAGAAAAAGAAAAAGAAACAAAGAAAAGAAAAAAAAGGAAGTAGGTGGTGAAATGGCTAAGCATGCACAAACTTTATCCATCTAAGGTTTTCTTGTATAATTTGCATTCTTCAACTTTGCATCCGCATGTGGAAAGCATCATATTTATTGGGTCTTCTAGAGTGAGGGGGCCTCTAAGTTTTCATCCACATTCTTCCTCCAACAAATTATTTCTATTTAAAATGTTTATTTACTAAAAGGTTCGAAAACAATTAAAAAGTAGTATTAAAAAAACAAATCTTAATATTATTTGTCGGACATATTGTGGTGTGACGGACCCATAGCGGCTAGTTTTTCTTACATTAATGCTTTGAGAAAGATAAGAGAAGAGTGGAAGAAATGGATAATAGGGAGAAAAAGGCATGTGGATAAAGGTATTGGAAAGCTATTTCTCTTCGTATTCATATATATTTTTAAAGGAAAAATAATTCATCTTAGTTATAATTATGTCAAGCATGATAACAACTCAGGTGCAATATAAAAAAATGAGACATTTTTGCAGACTAAACATTTGAAAGTGTTTTTTTGCGACACTAGCTTGTAACCTCTATGTTGAATACAATACTTTTAACATTTTCAAAGCATAGCATAAATTTTATAGTTAAGAGCAAGCAATGATCAAGTGTAATGTCAATGATTTTCTAAAAGGAGTTATATATCGTGCTAATAATTTATTGATTGACAAAATAATCGAAGAGAAAACTTTGCACGTTTCAATTATATAGTAAACGAGGTGCATGTGCACCAAATCAGATGGGATCCAAATGTATCTGAATTCCAAGGGGAATGAACGTGCTGCCTGTTAACTTCTAAACGTTGAGTGATCCAACATTGTAATGCTTGTGGTCAAGCATAGTTTTTCATGGTTTTGCGTGGATGATAGTTTTTAAGTAGCTGAGAAATCTTAGTTTTTGTTTATGATATAGTTCTCGTTTCAATTTAATTATATTCATGTAAGCCATTGACAATATAAAAAAAATAACAAAAATATAGATCGACGAAGCAACTAGTAAGTTCACTTGTCACAAGGTGAATCCCTAGGCGTCTAGAACGATGTACACATCTCATGTGAGTGTTTGTAAACATGAACCTCGAATTTACCCAATAATACAATTGCATTATATGACCATATTCAAAGCATTTGAGTTATATTGTGAGGTTCAATGAACTATAATATTCAATATTCATAGGATATATATTGACACCAATAGTCCAGAGGTAATAAAGTATTTGTAATTTCTTCTTCTTTTTATCTGAAATAAAATTTTTCTTCTTCTCTTTTTTATATACGAGTAAACATTACAAGTCAACTCTTTAAAATCTACCATTCTTCTCTTTTTTTATATGAGTCTACGTTAGAAGATTAATTCTGTTGGTGTTACAAGTCAACTCTTTAAATCTATCATCGAAGCCAATGAGAAACTTTTCATCAAATCCGTTTTCAAACTTGTTATATATAAATAGTCAACATATGTAGTGTTTCGACACGTACAAATTCACTCGGATTAGCAAATTGCAGCCACCTCCAAACACCAAGCCACCCAAGAAACAAATTAATTCATAAAAAACTGATTAATAATAATAATAATAATAAAAGAACCGACTCCTAACCCCGCCGTGTACTAAGCTGTTGCCGCCCATAAAAGAGAAGAGTCTATGGAAGCTTTAAAAAAAAAAAAAAAAAAAAAAAGCGCACGAGTTTCTCGTGCGCCAATTTGACCCTCTCTCTCTCTCTCTCTCTCTCGATGTCGGGTTGGGTTCCACATCGTCGACGTCAGAGACCGTGTTTTCCTCCCACGTGCCCGATTCCAACATTTACCTCCGCACCGAAACTCGTGGGGCCCACCGGCCAGAGAGCGGGTGATGAATTGTCTGCACAGTGTGTCTCTGTGTCTATATGTCCATCCCCTCTTTGTCCTTTTTCGCCGTAGTGAGAAAGCGGGCATTTCAGTAATTTTCCCGCCTCGTTGTCCTCCCCTGTCTATTGCACTATATATAAAAGAAGCCCTCCCCCCAATTCTTTTAACGCCCCCAAATCTCCAACAAAACCAGGTAATTGGAATTTACAATGGAAGGAGAATTAATGGTGGAATCGATTCAGATGAAGCTCTCCTTCCTCTACTTCACCGTCACAATCTCCTTCCTCACCTTCTCCCTGCTGCTGTTCGTCCAGCGGCTGTTCCGGCCGTGGTGCAGCTGCGACGTCTGCAAGGCCTACCTCAACTCCACGTGGCGTCAGACTTCGAAAATTTATCCGACTGGTACGCCCACCTCCTCCGCTCCTCGCCCACACACACCATTCGCATCCACGTCCTCGGCGCCCCGTCACCGCCAACCCCGACAACGTCGAGTACATGCTCAAGACCCGCTTCGAAAACTTCCCAAAGGGAAAACCCTTCTCTTCCATCCTCGGTGACCTCCTCGGCCGCGGCATCTTCAACGTCGACGGCGACTCATGGAAGTTTCAGAGAAAAATGGCCAGTCTCGAGCTCGGCAGCGTCTCCGTCCGCAGCTACGCCTTCTCCATCGTCTCCAGCGAGGTCCGCCACAGGCTCTACCCCTTCCTCTCGTCGAATGCCGCCAACACCGTCTTCGACCTTCAGGATGTTTTCCGAAGATTTTCCTTTGACACCATCTGTAAGATCTCCTTCGGCCTCGACCCGGGGTGTTTGGAGCTGTCCCTGCCCGTGTCGGAGTTCGCCGCCGCTTTCGATCTGGCATCGTGCCTGTCGGCGAAAAGAGCGCTGGCGGTGGCCCCCGTTGTGTGGAGGCTGAAGCGGCTGCTGATTTGGGATCGGAGCGGGAGCTGCGGAGGCGGTGGGCTGGTCAATGAGCTACCGGGGAGGTGATCCGGCAGAGGCGGAAGATGGGGTTCGCGTCGAATCACGATCTGCTTTCGAGGTTCATGGATCGGTCAACGATGATAAGTACCTGATAGACATCGTGATCAGTTTCTTGCTGGCGGGGAGGGACACCGTGGCGTCCGGCTCACCACGTTCTTCTTCCTCTTGTCGAGCCACCCCGGAGTGGTGGCCGCCATGAGAGAGGAGATTGATGCCGTAATGGGAAATAGGAAAATGATGATGATGATGATGATGGATGATGGCGAGCTACGATGAGCTGAGATCGATGAACTACGTGCACGCCGCGCTGTACGAGAGCCTGAGGCTGTTCCCTCCGGTACAGTTCAACTCGAAGTTTTGCGTGGAGGACGATGTGCTGCCTGATGGCACGTTCGTGAATAAGGACAGCAGGGTGACGTACCATCCCTACGCAATGGGGAGGATGGAGGCGATATGGGGGGAGGACTGCCACGTGTTCAGGCCGAGCGGTGGCTGAGCGCTGATGGGTGTTCGTGCCGGAGAGCCCGTTCAGGTACCCGGTGTTCCAGGGTGGGGTCCGCGTCTGCATCGGGAAGGAGATGTCCTTAATGGAGATGAAGGCCGTCGCCGTGTCGGTGGTCAGAAAGTTCGACGTCGAGGTCGTCGACGGTGGTACGCGGCCACGAGGTTCGCCCCCGGGCTCACCGCATCGCTCAGCGGGGGCCTCCCCGTGCGGGCCCGGCGGCGGGTCTGCCGGGGCGAGGGCCCATGTTAGCGGTATGGTATAGGGGCCTGCTAAAGTGCGCCGGCGCCGGCAGGTGGGGGCCGGGGCTATATCTTTGTGTACAGAGAAGGGAGGGAATGTTTAGCAGCAGATTGGATTGGTGTCCTGTAAATTGTGCTTTTTGTTTAGAAGGGGGGGGGGGAAATTAATCTGAAATCAAGGGAAAAAAAAAAGTGCATTGAATTTAGAAATCTCCCAATATTGCAGCTGCTCATGGATTTTTTTTTTTAATTTTTTTATTTGTAATTTTTAATTTATTGGGGATGAGGTGGCGAATTAGGATTGTACTGTGGGGAGTTTTTAGAATTTTCTGAATTAAATTAATCTGAAATAAAAAAAAAAAAGCGCATCAAATTTAGAAATTTCTCTGTTTTTTGCCACTCATAAAATTTTTTAATTTGATTAGTTGGGAGTGGCAGATTGTTGTACTAGGGGGAATCTTTGGGGATACCTTAATTAGAAGAAAAAGGGTCCTTTTTGTTCTTTGCTTTTGATTGCAACACCTTTGCCCCCACTTTCCAACCAATGGAATTTATCAGATGGGGGCTTTGTGTAGTGAACAGGGGGGGGGGGGGTGGGGGGGGTGGGGGGGGTGGGGGGGTGGGGGGGTGGTGAATTTCCAATTCTAAACTTATATATAGTACAAATTTTGTATTATATATTGATTTCAGTTATTAGAATCTCATTTCTGTTTTTGGCTTTTCAATTAAGAACACAAAAAATGTGGCACATATCATGTGTATGTAAGATGCTTTCCTTATTTTCTAATATAGATCTTGTTCCACGTTTTGATTCATTGCAACAAATAGTTTATATTTGTATTTCCTAGCATATAATGAAGGAAAAAAAAGATATTTGTTCAAAAAGAAATATACACCAGAAATAATAGGACTTTTGCATAGACTTCTTGTTATTTTTATTTTTTTCGTATACGAAAAAGAAGAGTTGATAAATCTTTTCCTCATATCATCGGTATAACAGAACGTAAAATTTCATAGAAAAAGACATCTAAGAAATAGAAAAATTTGTATTAGAAGCAACACTACCAGTCTCATAATCTAGAGGTCGTGTGTCATGTATACGTATAAGTGACTCGACCGCTTTCGGTGTTGTTTCATTAACTTCTTTTTAACAAAATATTATATTTTTTTTCCCTCGAGAGAAAAAACAAAGTTGTCCTAATTATAGAAATCTATTACTCAAAAAGTAGAAAAAGGGGTGACACATTTAAAACAACAACTAATTTTCATTTATGTAGAGAAGAAGGGGTGATGTATTTGGATAATTCTTGAGTGAATTATACTATATTACAGGGTTTGAATCCAGAAAAAGTTAAAAGGGACATATTGGTGAACTTATTTTTAAAGAAAAGGAAAGTAAAAAAAGAGCAATAAGATTGTAATGATAAAAATAAAATCCCAAATACAGCCTACATTAACCTTTTCCAAAGTCTAGAGGCAAATTGCTATTATTTTTGCTAAAATGGGAAAACTATGAGATACCACCCATAATTTTTTCTCAAGTGTCCTTGTTTTTGATGAGAACTGCAAAGTGCAAACCCAAAAGAGGTAATGGAGGCAAATCAACTTAACTTTTGTGGATATTAAAGGATGGGTAATGTATCAATGAGATCTTTATTAGAGAATATTAAAGCCTTAATTTACACCCAAGAATCTCAAGTCAAACTTCAATTAGCACATTGTGCCATATCATTTTCCTCAAAATGCTCTTTGGTTCTTTATCATTTAAAAAAAAAAAAGAAAAAAAAAACATGGCGTATCTCTAATTTTTATTGCATTGCTCAAGCATTAGCTCGCCCATGAGAAGATATAATTAATGTATGTATCTTTGCTTGATCTCTTAGAATACTTTACATTGACAAAGAATACCTAATCAACTACAGCTCCATGCATTTAGGTACTTTGCCCATTTTCTATAGTGTTTGTGGAAATAATGGTGACATCGGCTGATTAATATTGTGACTATCAATTTCTACGCATGCAACACAAGCAATGAAAATTAATCTATCTTTTGCATCATACTTCTTTGCAAACAATATCACCAACAATAATTGGTGGGTCACATGATAGTAGTCCGCTCGTATCATGAATTTGCAGAATAGGAAAGTGACTTATAACTAAAATGATACGTTTTTTTTTTTTTTTTCCGAGTCTTTTCCTATTTTCTCGAGTTGATAAACAAAGAAAAGATACAGAATGACAATAAAAAAAATTATTCATTTTACATCTAGCCTCCTGAGCTTGATCACGTTAGGATTTTGTCTTATTTTTAAGAAAGATAATCCAAGAAGACACAATCATATTGGAGAAGACGATTACTCGAAATAGAAGAAGCAAATTAAGGTGAAGCAGATAAGTCAACTGTATAGTCGACTAATGCTCAATCAGTGTACTATACAATTGATTGGGAAGACACAGAGAAGAAAAA
>JAVJIF010014347.1:0-92187 GCA_038442645.1 Agave tequilana | reverse complement strand
AGGAGCTGAAGTAGGCAGAGAGGAGCATGATAGAGCAAAATTAGACCCAAGGGAGAACTCAGTCGAAGTTGCAGAACATGAAGAGCAGCCTAAGACTCCACAAGGGTTGACAGACCCCAACCCGACAATGGGAATGGTTATGAACAGAAAAATGGATATGCTGACACGGGGGCAACAAAATAACAATCAGTTTTCTTCGATGCAAAATGAGTAAGAAATGAAAAAGGGACATCAAATACAACTGAGATGCTCACACCTGCTTTCCCATTACTGCAGGACAACCCAGAATGAAGGACAGAGATGGATGAATGCAAAATAAAAAAAGTTGAAATGCAACAATCTGGAAAAAAAAGGAAAGAAAGGGAAAATAGTGCAACTCCCCTTAGAGCCCTTGAGGAGGAGCGAGAGGCAAACTAAGGGCCATGTAAACTCCTAGAATGTCTATATTTATGTGGAATGTGGGAGGGTTAAATAAAAAAGAGAGAAGAAGGGATGTTATTCATCATCTATCCAACCATCAACCCTCTCTTGTAGCATTGGTTGAAACTAAAGTTAAGGAATGCAAAGTCAAAAGAGTAGAGAACACCCTACATCATTGATGGGGTTCTTGCAACAACTACGACCACTCAAATCTAGGCAGGATTTGAGTTGGTTGGAATAAAAATGTCTGGGATTGCCAAGTTGTTAATTCTTCTTATCAGCATGTTACCATCCAAGCTAACAATTTTGGAGGGCTTAAAATTACTCTCACTATTCTCTATGCCTCAAACAGCCAGACCACAAGAGAAGAATTATGGAGATTACTGGGGCAATATAGTCAGAATGTTAACACTGATCTATGGGCAGTTCTTGGAGATTTCAACTATGGCAGATTCAACAAATGGAAAGGAGGGGGAGAGACCTTTAACATTTAATAAATTAGCTTCCTTTAATACCTGCATAAATCAATGTTCCCTTTCTGATCTTAGTTACTATGGATCTAAGTGGACTTCGAACAATAGTTCTGAGGGGCAGCAAAGGATCAGGTGCAGACTGGATAGGGTGTTGTGTAAACCAGCATTGGATTGGTGCACTACCTGACTCATACTATGAATCTCAACCAATGGCAGCCAGTGATCACTCCCCCATGTTACTCCATCTCCAAGAGCCACACAACACTGGGCCAAACCTTTTAGGTTCTTCTCATACTGAACGCATTGTAAAGGGATCAGAGAGGTTATAACTCAAGCCTGGGCTACCTCATTTAGGGGGTCCCTCAATTCCAACTTACTAAAAAACTTAGGGAGACAAAAAATGCTCTCAAGACCTAGAGAGTAGACAACAACATATGCACCAAAGATAGAATAGCTTCTTTCAGGAGGCAGCTTCAAACTATTCAAGGGCAAATGGAACACTTTCCAGCAGATGTGCAGATCCAGCAGGAGGAAAAAACATTGGAGGAGTTGAACAAATGGTTATGTCTGGAGGAAGAACAACTAAAACAAAAAAAGTAGGGAAGCTTGGCTTAAGTTGGGTGACAAGAACTCTAAGTTCTTCTATACAGCCATAAATTGCGGCAGCATAGAAATCAGATTAAACAAATTATTAATGAAAAAGGAGAGCCCATTCAAAACTATCCGCAATTGTGTGTTGAGGCCCCTAGATTCTATTATGAGCTGTTAAACCAATCTACGTATAAGAACTCATTTCCTAGGCTGGTGGTCAAAAAGAAACTTACCCTGGAAGGAAAAAGATGGATAGCAAGAGAGGTTACAGCTGATGAGGTGAAGCAAGCTGTGTTTCAAATGGACCCTGACAAATCACCTGGCCCTGATGGATTTAATGCATTCTTCTTCCAATCCTATTGGGATATTATAAGAGAGGATACTACAAAGGCAGTGCTGAATTTTTTTTCAAACAGGAAAGCTGCTGAAAGAAGTGAATCACACTTTTGTCACTTTGATTCCCAAAGTTGCCAATTCCTCCAGGCTATCAGATTTTAGACCTATATCTTGCTGCAACATACTTTACAAAATCATATCAAAGGTGCTATGTAACAGACTTCAAGTAGTTATCAATGGCCTCATCTCCCTAAACCAAAACGCTTTCCTGAAAAAGAGGCATATCAGTGATTGTAGTCTTCTTGCCCATGAGATTCTCAGAGACTTTAAGAAGAACTCCCCAAAGGGATGTTGCCTTAAAATTGATCTGCACAAAGCATTTGACAGTGTTAATAGAGAATTTGTATGTCACATAATGAAGTCAATGGGGTTTCCTAAAGTGGGGATCCATTGGATAAGAGAATGTCTATCCTCTCCATCCTTCTCATGATAAATGGCTCTCCCCATGGATTCACTCTAGTAACAAAGGCCTCAGACAGGGGATCCTCTCTCACCCTGTATCTTTGTCATAGTCTTGGAATATTAGTCTATTCAAATGGACAAGGCCCTTGTCTCGGAGAAAATTGACTCTATTAGAAGAGATGTGCACGACTATGTTACACACCACCTATTTGCTAATGATATGTTGGTTTTTCTAAGAGCTAACAGAACATCTCTTTAAACACTTATTGCCTTATTGGAAGATATGAAGCACATCACTGGTCTCTCCATTAACACACAAAAAAGCAAAATCTATTTTAGTAAGGGGTGCACACACAAGGAAGAACTGAAGTATATAATAGGCTTCCCAGAAGGATTCACGCCAACGAAATACTTGGGAATTCCATTGTCAGAAAACTATTTGAAGCCCATGCATTATTCCTCCCTCATTGATAAATGCAGAAAAGGCTAGAAGGATGGAGTAGCCAAACGCTATCCTTCTCTGGCAGGACAGAATTGCTTAAGACAGTTATCCAGGGCATAGTATCTTCCTGGATTCATTCCTATAAGCTACCACCATGAAGCAGCACTATAAAAAACATTACACCATTAGTGAAGATTCTGCCCACCTTATGGATTCTATGGCTTGGAAGGATCTGTGCCAAGTAAGACAAGTCATGCTGGAGCATATTTATCAAGCACCTCATGGACTTCGGCAATGGAGGCCTCATCAGTCTGGGGTTCTCTCTTTCAAATCAGCTTGGAAAGTGATCAGAAGCCACTCAACAACATTTGACTTAGCCAATGTTGTCTGGTATCCCAACCACTGCCAAAAATATCCACATGTCTACTCAGAGCAGTCCAGGACAAACTATTAACAAGAGCCAGGCTCAAGCAATTTGGAGTTGTTGAACAGGACACTTGTGTCCTTTGTTACTCTAGGGTAGAGACCATTCACCACTTGTTCTTCAGCTGCACCTACTCCTCATACATTTGGACTCTATGCAAGGTGAAACTTAAACTGCATCCTCAAATAGACACATTACAAAGCGAAGCAGTTACCATTCAAAATAACTTTAAGGAAAAGACCAAATCCTATGTTCTATCAAGAATGGTGCTAGCTGCGGCTGTTTGGCATGTGTGGCAAGAACGGAATAGAAGAGTGTTCCCACAAGAAGAGACGAACAAAAAGGTTGTATGATGATATTCTGGTGTTACTCCAAACATGCACATCGAAAGTGTCCCACTCCATCAATGAGAGGGAAATTCTTAGCAATTGGTCTTAGCCTCGGGAGGAAGTAGAATACATGGCCTTGGATGTTTATTGCTTACTGCAGAAAAGTCAGAATGTTAGGAAGCATATGTTTCAGAACTTAGTATGTATCAGAATATCATATGCAAGTCCTCTTTGTTGTTCCTTTTGTTGTTTTGTAAAGGGTAGCCTATGTAGGGATGCAGGTTTTGTTGTTTTGTAAAGGTAGCCAATGTAGGGATGGAGGTATAGTTGTGGGTGTAAAGGGCTCAACTAATTACATAAATGTCCACACGTGTAATCAGTTCCTCATTCAGAGGATAGTTGTAATTTTTGGACATCCTATGAAGTGGCGCAATCTTGTTGAAGCAAAATGAAATAACATGAAGATCATGTGTATAACTCATATTATCCACCCTTATCATACACATGTCTAAAGAGATTTTCATTAAAGAGTATACAAGGAATGATCACTCAACCAACCGTCCTTTAAGGGTAGAAGTTTTCAAAAATAAGAGTTTGAAATAATTATAGACTGAAAACACTACCACATGAAGAATAGTCAACTAGTTTAAAATAGCTTTTGAAAAACTAGTTAAAGTCCTTCAAAACGTGAAACTAAATCATATATTCCATGAAGATATGTTAAATACACAAAAATTGATACTCAAAATCTATAAAGCATAAAAACATGTGCTCATAAAAATGAAGTCATCAGTAAATAGAAAAGTGAGTGTACAATAATCATGTGAATATCACATTCATGAGGATAAACAATAAAGGCTCAAAAACAAAATTCATATGAAAATTCTTTTCTCTAAATCATGATATATCATATAATCATGCAAAAATCATCAAAATTAGGACATACAATATACAATCAAACAAATAATTGAGTGTACAAAAGAAAAAAGATATGTAAAGTATATATCTCAAAAATTGTACATGTATAATACAAGTTTTAATAAAATTTGCATATCAACATGATATTGACATTTAAATAAATATATGCTTTAACTAAAGCATATACAACAACAACAACAACTAAGCCATATGTCCCAAGTATTTGGGGTAGGCTACATGAACCAAAAGAGAATTACGCCGGATCGGGCACATGGATCAGCTTTCTCCACTCATTCCTATCGAGCAATATGCCTTCACTAAGACCTTAGCCTCTATATATTGTCGTATTACCTCCATCCATGTTTTCTTCGGTCTCCCCTGCGCTCTTTTAACTTGCCCTAAATTGATACGCTCTACTCGCTGGACTGTCGCATCTGTAGGTTTACGTCGCACATGACCAAACTATCGTAGGCGGTTCTCTCATCTCTCTTCTATAAAGGCTACACCTATCTTAGTACGAATATCCTCATTTCTCACCTTATCACTCCGCGTGTTACCACACATCCAACGAAGCATGCGCATTTCTGCTACACTCATCTTATGGGTATGATGTCTCTTTATAGCCCAACATTCTGTACCATATAACAAAGCTGGCCTAATAGCAGTCCGATAAAACTTTCCCTTCAGGTATAACGGAATGTTACAATCACATAAAACTCCTGTTGTGCTCCTCCATTTCAACCAGCCAGCTTGGATCCTATGGTTGACATCACTATCAATCTCCCCATCCTTTTAGATAATAGAACCCAAGTACTTAAAATGACTGCTCATCGGTATTTCTTGTCCATCTAATCTCACAGTACTATAATCTCAGATTCTCTATTTACTGAATTTACATTCCATATATTCAGTTTTGGCCCTACTTGATCTAAAACCTCGAGATTTTAGAGTTTGCCTCCATAACTCCAATTTAGCATTTACCTCAGCTCTCGTCTCATCGAGTAGGACAATATCATCAGCAAATAGCATACAGCATGGTAACTCATCTTGAATAACTCTAGTAAGCTCATCCATCACTATAGCAAATAAGAATGGACTCAATGTAGATTCTTGATGCAATTCAATTGTGATAGAAAAGTCACTTGTTATTCCTCCACAAGTTCTGACATTTGTCACTACTCCATCGTACATATCCTTGATTATATCACTATATTTGATGGGGACTCCCTTTTTCATAATGTCCACCATAATACCTCTCTTGGCACCTTATCATAAGCATATTAAAACATAAATCAATCCAAAAGAAATAGGTATGTAAATTCATTGAAAAGTTTTCAAAAATATATGCATAGCATAATAACCTATCAACTCTTCCTTAAGTATAAAACAACACATGATAGAGTCTAGGTTACTACACAAGCATATAAGTAATAAAAAATATTTTAAAATGAAGGATGAAATGGTTACCAACATGAAGTAGCCAATCCATTTCTCCAAAACAAGAGGTGGTCCTCCCACCATTTTTTTTTGTTAGTGATGCATCAATTTGGTATGACCATCAAGCTTAATCGCATCTACTACGAAGACACCAATCCTCTCATGCTTTGAGAGCCCACACCTACATCAAAGATAAGTGGTAGGAATTTTGGTACCCATTTTTTTGGGTCCACGGGTGTTAGTAACAATGGGAACCCAAATATTTTTATTTGCAAAATTGAAAGAATTTAATTTATCAAAACAAAATTTTGTAAGATGGCGTTTGCGGCCATAATGTGTACATTTGTACACTCTGGCATACATATGAGTTGTATGAGTGTGAGCATGGTACGCTTGTGATGTATGCTATGAAAGATGTGCATGCATGTGTAGAACTTTTTTTTGCGAAACATACATTCCAATCTATTGTGATTAAATACACACTGGCTCAAAGTGGAGTCCAAACAATCAATGTTCTTCAAAATAGGAATATCATTATTAATTTGGAATAAGAAACATGAGAAACAAAATTCTTTTTCCTTTTAGAAATGAAAATTTTTTCTTTTTCAATTAAAACAATTTTCTTTTTCAAAGATTTATTTTCATTTAAAACAATCTCCTTTTCCTTTTCCACCAAAATAACTTGATTTTTCAAAAATTCATTTTCTTTTGAAATAATACTCAATTTTGAAGAATCATTTTTATTTAACAAAAAATTATTTTCTTTCTTCAACTTCTCATTTTTCAATTTTTAACAAATCATATTTTTTAAGAAGTTTTTGACAAAAGAATGCAAGTTCATCATATTGCATCTCAACATCTTCATCAAGCTCGGAGTCAGAATTTACCCCAAGGGGGTCATCTCCTTGGACCATACTGTAAGATCACCTAGAGGGGGGTGAATAGGTGATGGCTAATCTAATGGTCACTTATGAACAAATAATGCGGAATAAAACTAAGTTGACCAAATTAAACTTCTTTTAATTGAACACTTATGTATAACACAAGAGTGTTGCCGAATTCCCCTTGCGAGGCTCTGGACAAACTCCTCTAGATTCCCCTTGAATGGGTTGAGGTGCCGCGTTGGCTCTCTTGGTTGAATACAAGTGTTAGACAATCAATCCCAAGCAATTATATAACAATTAAGCACAAGGGTATATCAAGCATGTAAAGTAAATACAATGTAAGTAATGCAAGATATAATAGAGACAAAAAGAGTAAGAGAGCAAGAGTGAGCAATCGCAAACACAAAGGGTTTGTTTCGAGGTTCGAGCACACTTGCTCTACATCCCCGCCTTCGACACACGAAGGATTTCCACTATGCACGATCCAACCGGATCTCTCCTTGGTGCCGCAACACCTACAAGCCCTCGGACTCCCAAGTCCCTTACACACCACAAGCCCACCGGCTCGTCGAGGCCGCACCTCAAGCTACAAGTCCTCATTAGGACCCAACAACACCAAGTCCTCACTAGGACCCGAAACAAACCGCGAACACAACCGTCCGCCTTCTCAAAGAACAAAGATGAACTTTGGTGATCACAACTCTTGATCACCTAAAATCCTCTCACAATAACACTCCTATAGAATGAATAGCTCAATGGATGCTCAAGTGTTTGTGTGAGAAAGCAAGGAAAGAATCTTTGGTGGAAAACACAAGAAAATCTCTTTACACTCTTTGATAAACTCTCCTTTTAATTGGAAGTATTGACTCTAATTTTGTGGAGAAAAACCCTTCAGAAAGACTGGGAAAAACTAACTCTAAGGTCTCCAAAAATCTTGGCTCAAAACAATGACAAAACCCCCTTTTATAGAGGCCAGAAAAATCTGACCGTTGGGCTCTGTCAGAGCTTCCGGTCGACCGGCCCGGTCGACCGACAACGGTCAAAATCCGACCGTTGCAGCCTCCGGTCGACCGCTCGGTCGACCGAGCACTTGGAGCAGAGAATTCCTTCTCTATCGGTCGACCGGTGCGGTCGACCGAAGTTTCCCGAGAGCAAGCTCTCTGGAGCGGTCGACCGGCCCGGTCGGCCGATCCTCCAGTGCACACTGGCGTGCACGCTGTGCACGTCCGGTCGACCGACCCGGTCGACCGGCCACTGTCAGTTCTGAAAAATCAGAACTGCCAGAACCTGAAAATTTGGGATTAAAGATAGGTCTTTTTGGCTTAATGAAAAATCCCATAAATACTTAGAATTTCTACAAAAATAGTTTATGATATAGAAACATGCTTGCACAAAATCAAGGCATGTTATTAAAGATTTGACTATTTTTGTAACTTGGAAATATTGGCTCATAATAAAAACTGTTTTTCTAAAACAACATGTTTTTTCAAATTTTCATCAAATACAAAAACGAGATATACTTTAAGGCATAGTGTGTATGGATATGATCCAATACACAATCAAGATGTAATATCTAGTTTTTGACAATAGGCTCTAAGCATGGTTTTGGATATAAGATATGTAAACTTGAAATACCAAGAACCAATTAGAATTTTGTCATAATGAAAATCTTGTCTTAACTAAAAATTCTTTTCTAAAGAAGAAATCTTAAATGAGAACTTCAATCAAGAGTGTGTGCGTGATTCATACTTGAGCAATCCACCAATCTATTCTATCCTTTACATTTTAATCTAAAACAAATAAAAATCTTATACCTAGACACAAGTCTTCATCTTCTTGAAGTCTTCACTTGAGGCTTCTCATCTTCTTGACTTGGTCCAAATGCAATCCACCGAGCTCATCTCTAGATGTGTTCTTGATGCATAGGCTCGTGAGTCAACCGGTGCTAGCTTCCAACTTGTCTTTAAATCCTTTGTTGAAGCTCCACACCTACTAAGATCTTGATAAAGAATCTGTCACTAATTAAACACAAGATTATTAGTAATCATGACTTCATGAGTTGATCATCATCAAAACTAGGGTGATAGGCCTTTGGGCCAACAATCTCCCCCTTTTTGATGATGACAAAACTCATGAAGTTATATATGCATGGATTAAAGTAAAGCTTCAAAGAAGCTCCCCCTTAACTCATGCATACCAAATAAATAATAGATATGGCAATAAAAGCACATGACATGTATGCAATGTAGGAGATGCAATCATAACAAAAATCAAATCTTAAGTCAAATCTTTTGCTCCTAATTGCAAGACAACATATATATGCATAAATACAAATCTTATACAACCTTAAGTAAGGAAGACAAATACTTCTCCCCCTTAAGTAAGGAAATCATGCATATATCACAAATACATCACAAATACTTCTCCCTCTTTTTGTCAATCATCAACAAAGGGTTCAAAGTAAAAGCAAATCAAAACAAATTTTTCTCCCCCTTTTTGTCAAAAACAAAAGAATCAAGAAGGGGTAAATACAAGTCAACCAATAAAGATTTATATGCGATATACATTCATGAAGAGGAAGACGTTAAGTTAGCTTCCCTACAATGTGCATTGCATGAAAGAGGGATGTGAAGCCCTAATTCACACAACACAACTATGTAATGCATAGAAGGAGATGTGAAGCTCCCCTACACACGTATATCATATAAAGAAGAGATGTTAAGCTCCTCAATTTATAATATACTCAACATGAATCTATATGTAAGAGAGATGTTAAGCTCTCCTTGCATATAAGAAATACAAAACAAAACATTTTAATTTTTTTTTTTTATCAAAACAAAATTTTGAACTTTTCCCAATAAAACAAATTTTGAACCAATCATAATTTGTAATTTTGATACCAATAGAAAATAGCACTTGAAGATGTGTGATATCAAGTTATCATTGCAAAATCTTTTAATGTTTCAAACATATTGATATCAATTGTAATCATATAACAAATTTGAAGTTGAAGCATATTGATACCAAATGAAAGATCTAAAATAAAATCTTTTTATTTTTCATAAGCTTATGCATAGTTAATATAAGGTGTTAACTTAACTTAGCATAAACTTTTTGTGCTTTTAAGAATGTAAATCAATTGTAAAGAAAGCACATGAAAATCGTATATATGTATGTGAATAGATAAGACCAATTTGAAAATTAGGGCATACATATATAGGAACCAAAATGTGAGTAATATACCAATTGTAAAATTAACATTGTAAGTCATGTATATACTCATAACCAAAAATTGGTAGGTTTTAAAAATAGTTATGTCTAAGCACTACCAAATTTGAAGAATAAATAACTAGTTATAAATAATTTTTGAAAAACTAGTTAAAGATCCTTCACAAGCATGAAATCATATGTTATTCATGAATTATACTAAATACATACAAGTTTAAGCACTCATAGTCCATAAAGCTCAAAAATTATCTTTTATCATAAAAGATGAGTGTTCAAAGGTTATGTAAATGGTATTTTTATGAAAGTAGTCATTCAAGCTCAAAAAGATCATAAATCACATTTTGTTTTACACATGTTTTAATCTTTAATACAAATCAAAAACATGAAAAATCATCAATTTTTTTATTATTTATTTAAAATACTAATCTTCATGGATATGTATGATTTATCCAATTCTAACAATATGCATACATATCCCAAATATGAAAAGAGTCCAATATATATTGCATGAAGGCAAATGACTCAAGGGTATACATGTATATTTATTAGATTTGAATTAAACACACATATACATGAAGTAAGATCAAAGATAGGCATAACAGGTATAAATGACGGAATCATCAAAATTAGCCTATACACATGCATATAGTGAATACAAATGAGCATGAAGTTCAAATATATATAAGTCAATTGTAGTTCACTATTCATATATGTATAAATACAAGTTTTGACACATTCTACATTTAAGCATGTAAATGCCACAAGAAGCACCAAAAAAATATGAACATGCTATATGATACATGAAATTAAAAGGCATGTACATAAATGAAATAGGAGTTTAGAAATTGTTACCAACTCCAAAGCTCCTAGCATGGTGGTTGATCCACCAAAGCTCCTTGATAGCGATGCAACCCAAAAGTATGTCCATCATGTCCAAGTGCATCCACTACCAAGGTACCATCCCTCTCACGTTTTGTGAGAGCCCTCACCTACATCACAAGCAAAAGGTGGGGGTTTTGGTACCCATATTTTCTTGGGTCCTTTGGGGTTAGCTTTATTATAAGGAACCCAAAATCCTTTAGACATAGCAAATATAAGTTATGCTTCTTATCAAAACAATATTTTGCTAAATGGCCTTTGCGACCACAATGTGTACAAGTGTGCACCCTATCATGATGCTTATGAGTGTGATTGTGATCGTGATGTGCAACATAAGCATGAGCATGATGTGTATGTGCATGAGCATGGGGAACTTGTTTCTTTTGAAACAAAGATTCCAACTTAGAATGATTGAATGCACATGTGCTCAAATTAGAGCTCAAATTTTCTATCTTATTTTTCAAATTCTTAATCTCATTAGTTGTGGCATGTAAAGCATGGTGAGATAAAGAATCATTTTTCTTTTTCTTTTGAAAAACATTATCCTTTTCTTTTTCAACAAATTTCTTCTTAAAGATTTATTTTCTTGAAAAACGATTTCCTTTTGTTTTTCCACCAAATCAATCTTATCCTTCAAAATAGTGTTCCCTTCACATAAATCATTTAATTTAGAAAATAAGGAAACATTCTCATTTTCAAAACTTTATTTTCTTTTTCTAAACATGCAAGTTTATTTCTAAAAGAATCATTTTCTACATGCATGCAATCAATGTTCTTTTTCAAATTCTTGTTATCTTTTTCCAAGCATGCAATGTTATCTCTAAAAGAGTCATGTTCTACATGCATGCAAGCAATATCCTTTTTCAAATTTTTATTTTCCTTTTAATTATGTCATATCTCTCAAGCAATAATTGGCAAAATGAATTTAACTCATCATATGACATAGTAGCATCCTCATCCTCGGATTCGGAAGTTACCTCAAGGGGGTTATCCCCTTG
Source organism: Agave tequilana (assembly GCA_038442645.1). Lineage (NCBI taxonomy): Eukaryota > Viridiplantae > Streptophyta > Magnoliopsida > Asparagales > Asparagaceae > Agave > Agave tequilana. The sequence goes on along the minus strand of JAVJIF010014347.1, from coordinate 80,366 downwards.
GACCATGTAGCACTTGTTGGAGGTGTCGCTTCCAACATCCGAATCGCTCCCGGCATAATATAGATCCTTTTCGCCAAGGGAGGTGATGATGTTCCAAGCTACAAAAGCCGATTCAATGTTAGAAACCCTAGATAAATAATTATCATTTAGGGTACATTTAAGAGCATGAAGGGCTTTTGCATTAGCCTCAATGTACTTGCTATTTGAACAATAATCATTATTAGTAGTAGCAAGATAAGCATGAATTCCTAAGGCCTTGAGGTACAATGACATCTTAACCTTCCAAGTTTGGATGTTAAGAATATCAAAAGTGGGTGGTGACATAAAGTCCATGGTGTGTGTACAAATAAAGTGATTAGCCTAAAAGAAGGATCTTTAACTCTTAGGTTGTTAGACCCAATATGATGAGCTTAATGCTCTGATACCAATTGTAAGATCACCTAGAGGGGGGGTGAATAGGTGATGGCTAATCTAATGGTCACTTATGAACAAATAATGCGGAATTAAAACTAAGTTGACCAAATTAAACTTCTTTTAATTGAACACTTATGTATAACACAAGAGTGTTGCCGAATTCCCCTTGCGAGGCTCTGGACAAACTCCTCTAGATTCCCCTTGAATGGGTTGAGGTGCCGCGTTGGCTCTCTTGGTTGAATACAAGTGTTAGACAATCAATCCCAAGCAATTATATAACAATTAAGCACAAGGGTATATCAAGCATGTAAAGTAAATACAATGTAAGTAATGTAAGATATAATAGAGACAAAAAGAGTAAGAGAGCAAGAGTGAGCAATCGCAAACACAAAGGGTTTGTTTCGAGGTTCGAGCACACTTGCTCTACATCCCCGCCTTCGACACACGAAGGATTTTCACTATGCACGATCCAACCGGATCTCTCCTTGGTGCCGCAACACCTACAAGCCCTCGGACTCCCAAGTCCCTTACACACCACAAGCCCACCGGCTCGTCGAGGCCGCACCTCAAGCTACAAGTCCTCACTAGGACCCAACAACACCAAGTCCTCACTAGGACCCGAAACAAACCGCGAACACAACCGTCCGCCTTCTCAAAGAACAAAGATGAACTTTGGTGATCACAACTCTTGATCACCTAAAATCCTCTCACAATCACTCCTATAGAATGAATAGCTCAATGGATGCTCAAGTGTTTGTGTGAGAAAGCAAGGAAAGAATCTTTGGTGGAAAACACAAGAAAATCTCTTTTACACTTTTTGATAAAACTCTCCTTTAATTGGAAGTATTGACTCTAATTTTGTGGAGAAAAACCCTTCAGAAAGACTGGGAAAAACTAGCTCTAAGGTCTCCAAAAATCTTGGCTCAAAACAATGACAAAACCCCCTTTATAGAGGCCAGAAAAATCTGACCGTTGGGCTCTGTCAGAGCTTCCGGTCGACCGGCCCGGTCGACCGGCAACGGTCAAAATCCGACCGTTGCAGCCTCCGGTCGACCGGCTCGGTCGACCGAGCACTTGGAGCAGAGAATTCCTTCTCTGTCGGTCGACCGGTGCGGTCGACCGAAGTTTCCCGAGAGCAAGCTCTCTGGAGCGGTCGACCGGCCCGGTCGGCCGATCCTCCAGTGCACACTGGCGTGCACGCTGTGCACGTCCGGTCGACCGACTCGGTCGACCGGCCACTGTCAGTTCTGAAAAATCAGAACTGCCAGAACCTGAAAATTTGGGATTAAAGATAGGTCTTTTTGGCTTAATGAAAAATCCCATAAATACTTAGAATTTCTACAAAAATAGTTTTATGATATAGAAACATGCTTGCACAAAATCAAGGCATGTTATAAAGATTTGACTATTTTTGTAACTTGGAAATATTGGCTCATAATAAAAACTGTTTTTCTAAAACAACATGTTTTTCCAAATTTTCATCAAATACAAAAAACGAGATATACTTTAAGGCATAGTGTGTATGGATATGATCCAATACACAATCAAGATGTAATATCTAGTTTTTGACAATAGGCTCTAAGCATGGTTTTGGATATAAGATATGTAAACTTGAAATACCAAGAACCAATTAGAATTTTGTCATAATGAAAATCTTGTCTTAACTAAAAATTCTTTTCTAAAAAAGAAATCTTAAATGAGAACTTCAATCAAGAGTGTGTGTGTGATTCATACTTGAGCAATCCACCAATCTATTCTATCCTTACATTTTAATCTAAAACAAATAAAAATCTTATACCTAGACACAAGTCTTCATCTTCTTGAAGTCTTCACTTGAAGGCTTCTCATCTTCTTGACTTGGTCCAAATGCAATCCACCGAGCTCATCTCTAGATGTGTTCTTGATGCATAGGCTCGTGAGTCAACCGGTGCTAGCTTCCAACTTGTCTTTAAATCCTTTGTTGAAGCTCCACACCTACTAAGATCTTGATAAAGAATCTGTCACTAATTAAACACAAGATCATTAGTAATCATGACTTCATGAGTTGATCATCATCAAAACTAGGGTGATAGGCCTTTGGGCCAACACATACAACACATGTTGAAAGCATCACTTCCATCATCCGAGTTACTCTCCTTATTATATGGTGTTTGTTCCCCAGAAAGAGAAGAGTGTTCCAAATTATAAAAACCGATTCAATGTTAGAAACTCTAGATAAATAATCATCATTTAGGATTTACTTTAATGCATGGATGGCTTTTGCATTAGCCTCTAGATGTTTGCCATTAATAAAATATGAGTTCTTAATAGTGGCAAAATAAACATGAATACCTAGGGCTTTTAGATACATGGATATCTTAACTTTTCAAGTTTGGATGTTAAGAATGTCAAATATGGGAGGTGCAAGAAAATCAATGAGTGTGTATAAACAAATATTGTGATTAGCAAAAAGAGAATCTTTAACTCTAGGTTGTTAGACCCAAATCAAGAGTACCAAGCTCTGATACCAATTGTAGGTCACCTAGAGGGGGTGAATAGGTGACTAGCTAATCAAATGCAAACAATGCAGAATTAAAAACTATTGTGCAAACTAAAAACTATAAGGCTAACACATAATGTATAACCAAAGAGTGTAGTCGAATTCCCGGTAAAGGGCTCTGAACTATCTCTTCAAATTCCTCTAGATTAAGAGTTAAGGTGCCACTATGACTCTCTTGGTTTAAATACAAGAGTGAGCACACAATCAATCCCAGCATATAACAATTAAACACAAGTATATCAAACATATAAAGATAATAACGATATAAACATGTAAGATACAAACACAAGTTAGTAAGAGAGAGAAGCAATCGCAAACACGGAAGATTTGTTTCGAAGTTCGAGCACATTTGCTCTACGTCCCCTCCTTCAACACTATAAAAGATTTTTACTATAACGATCCCGCAAGATCACTCGGAGCCGCAACACCTACAACGAGCTCCCTTAAGAACTCTTGGACCCACAAGTCCCTCACTTGTTCCTGAAAGAATAACACACGCAAGCTTACTAACTTGCGGAGGCCGCACCTCTACAATGAGCTCCCTCAAGAACTCTACACAACGCGAACTCGCAAGTTTGCCTCCTCAAGTACAAAGATGAACACTTGGTGATCTCTACACTTTGATCACCAAAAATACTCTCACAACAAATGTATCCTTTAAAGATGGATATAGCAATGGATAACTTAAGTTGTGTGAGAAAACAAGATAGATGTGGAGGTGAAAAAACTTAAAGAATTGCTTTTGAAAATATAAGAGATTCACTCTTGAAAAACTCTCTTTTGATATGGAAATTAAGCTCTAAACTTGTTGAGAAACTCTGTAAAAGAGCTTTTGAAAACAACCTAAAATCTTACCAAAAATTTGGCCAAAAGTCCCAATTTACAGGGGCTATCAAAAACTAGCCGTTGGGCCAGATTGACCTGTCGGTCCTGAAAAAACCTAGAGGGGGGGTGAATAGGTGTAAGTGCTAATCTAAGAAAACTAAATGCAAACTAAGTGCGCTAAATGCGGAAGCTAATGCAAATTATGCACAAACTAATACAATACAACAAGTGTAGCCGAATTCCCCTTGCGAGGCTCTGGACTAACTCCCCTTGATTCCCCTTTAAATGGGTTGAGGTGCTATGTGAAGCTCTTGTTGGATGAGTATAAGTTAGGCACACACACACACAAGCAATCCAAGCAATATGAAATACACACAATCAAGCCAAGCATATAAGAATGAATTGCAATATAAGAGATGCAAGGCAACACAAGCAATGTATAAGATAAGTATGCAATGAAAGAATGATGCTTGAATGAAATGATGCTTGCACAAAGTAAAGAGAGTAGAGTTGAGAGAAATTGGATCAAACGTTAACACAAAGATTTGTTTCGAGGTTCGAGTACCCAACTCTACATCCCCGCCTACACCACCGTGTAGGATTTCCAATCCACTATAGGAGTACCGAACTCCTCTCTTAATCTTACAAAGCCATCGAGGCTATACAACCACAATCCACCTCTACCGAAGAGGGATACGGCCCGTAGCCAACAACAAACAATAACAACAACAACCTCTACCGAAGAGGCTCACAACAAACACTATCACCTCTACCAAAGAGGGATCCAAACTAATACCACTCCGATCACCTCTACCGAAGAGGGATTCACAAAAGCAAGGAGGGTTTACAATAAGTGGTTACAAAGACCACAAACACAATCTTTCTTTCTTTTCTCTTTTCTTTTTCCACAAAAACAAGATCCTAATAGATTAGGATAGGTGATAGCTCAAGTGTGGAAACAAGGTGTTTTTGGAAACCAGCAACAAAGAAAAACTACTTGGGAAATCACTTGTAAATGATAGAAAATGAAAAACAAAACAATCTCCCAAAACCCTAGCTTTCTTTGATTTTCCAAAACCCAAAAACAAATAAGATGAAATCTTTTTGGCTTAAAAACTCTTTTAAAAACTCTTTTAAACACTAGAGAAAGTCTGAAATTTTTAGCTCTAAAAATCTTAGCCAAAACAATGGAGAAATGGGGTATATATAGCCCCTAGGAAAAACTAGCCGTTAGGCTGATGTGGCAGCCTGACAGGCCACCGGTCGACCGGTCCGGTCGACCGCCAACGGTCAGAATTATGACCGTTGGGCAACTGCGGTCGACCGGCCCGGTCGACCCAGAAAACCCGAGAGCAGAGCTCTCAACTCGGTCGACCGTCACGGTCGACCGTGTCTGTGCCTTACAGACGTGCACGTCTGTGCACGTCGGTCGACCCGAACGGTCGACCGGCCCTTGGTGCGGTGGACCGTCAGGGTCGACCGACCAGCCTGTCAGCACAAAAACAAGGTCAGAAAATTTGGAAAAATATTTTCTAAAAAATCTTTTATCTCTTTTAAAAATACCATAAAAATTGTTTTATCATTTTATATTGAAACTCAAACAAGTGATAAAAATTTCAAGACAATATATCAACATATCAATTCATTTTTGTGTCTTGCCAATTTTATCAAAAACAAAACTTGTATTTTTATCAAACTTGATTTTTCAATAGGAAATCTGATTTTCCTAAAAACTTATAGAAATACAAAAACATGATATTTGAACATTATTAAGCATGATGCATATGGACATAGGTCTAATACACATTCAACAAATATATCATAGTTTTTGTCTTTAATTACAAAAATATGTTTTATACCAAAACATAAAATACATGAATAGGTATGTCAAACTAAGTTTGTATAAGTCATATAAGCATGTATGTATATAGAGCACATCTAATATACATATAAAACATGTAAACTTGTTTTGATCAAACTATTCATGAAAACTCATATCGGTTAAACTAAAAACCGAAAAACCAATATCCAAACATGTGTGTGTTTTGTACACTTGAGCATTTCAACTATACTAAGCTTTACAAATGGATCTAAAACACACTAAACTAAACTAGGATACCTAAGTCTTTGTGTCATCAAGAAGACTTGCTCCAAACTCCATCCATGGGCTAGGCAAAGTGTGATCTTGAAGCTTTAGCCCTGGAATCATTATGAATAGCTTCTAAACTCCTTGTTGAAGCTAATCACCAACTAATATCTTGGTTAATGATCTGAAACTTAAACAACACAAGATTATTAGTAAACATAACTACATGAGTTGATCATCATCAAAACTAGAGTGGAAGGCCATTGGGCCAACAATCTCCCCCTTTTTGATGATGACAAAACTCATGGAGTTATATATGCATGGATTAAAGATAAGCTTCAAGGAAGCTCCCCCTTAACTCATGCATAAGGATAAACAATAAATATATGCAATGAATATTAAACATGAAACATGCATATGCATAAACAATAAATGGTTCTAGATATCAAATGGAATATTCAAAACAAAATAAGCTCTAGATACCAATTACAAAGCAAACTCTATAAATCAATTAAACTTAGTATTCTTGAGATTCTTGAGATTAAAACATAATATATGCATAAACATAAGCATGCATATAAAACTTCATAAATCTTTCTCCCCCTTTTTGTCAATCATCAACAAAGGGGTAATCAAAACCATAAATAAAACGAGGGGTAAAAATCTTTCTTCCCCTTTATGTCAAACAAACAATAAAAACAATGTTCTCCCCCTTTTTGTCTAAAACAAAAACAAAGTCAATAAGGGGTGACTTTAAAAACATGATATCAATTGAAAATATGTCAATGAAGCATCTTGATACCAAAAGAAAATAAACAAGGATAGTAAGTGTTATATGCTATATACATTCATGAAGAGGAAGACGCTGAGTTAGCTTCCTACACATATGCATTACATGAAGGAGGGAAGTTAAGCCCTAATTCACATAACACACATTATGTAATGAATAAGAGGAGATGTGAAGCTCCCCTACACACGTGTACCACATAAAGAAGAGATGTTAAGCTCTTCACACACAATACACTCAACATGAATCTATATGAAGAGATGTTAAGCTCTCCTTGCATATAAGCAATACAAATCAAAACTTTGAATATTTTTCTTTAAACAAAATTTTAGAAATGCCAATTGTAATTAAACATAAGTCTTGAATTCTTAAACATGAATCTTGAAACCAAAACAATTTTGAATTTCTTAAATATGATACCAATTGTAAATATTTTACCAATTGAAAAGATTTTACATAGAAACATTGATACCAATTGTAAGAATTGTTCATTTTAAAACATATAAACAAATTTGATGTTGATATCATATGTTTAAAATAACACTTTTAATCATAAAGTGTGGGAGTACAAATACCAATTGAAATACAAAATCAAATTTTCTCCCCCTTTATGAAATACAAACTAAAATATGCATAGTCTTGATACCAATTTAAAAGTAATCAATTGAAACAAAAGTGAAACTCAAGGTGTTGGGTCATGCTAGAGCTTGAGTAAACAAAAACTAAATTTGTGATTTTTTTTTTTGAACACAAATAAAACATATATGTATGAAAATTTAGATACCAATAGAAATTGATACCATTGAAATTGAAATCATACATACATACAAAACAAATATGAGTATACAAGAGGATCAAAGATGATACCAATTGAAAGAGTTCAATGATACCAATTGAATCAAAAGCATGTGTATATCTCATATCATCTACCACCCAATCATGGTTCAAGTTTTAAATGATTTTCAATATAAGGCATACATGAACATGATCTCCCATCCAACCTCCCTTAGAAGGTAGGGGTTTTCAAAAATAGATTTGAAAATTTAGTTTTGTTTGAAAATCTCTACCATATGAAGAATATCGCAACTAGTTAAATGGAAAAATTTGTTAACTAGTACGAAATCCTTCAAGTAAGGAATAAAACAAAATTGTTTTTCATAAACATGGAATCCACATCATATCAAACACTCAAGTTCAATTAGGCATAAATAAGACTCATGAAAACAAAACATGAGCAAGCAATAAATGTGAGTGTAAAATAAAATATGAAGATCATAATCATGAAAATTAGGCAATAAGCTCAATTATTCCTTAAAACACGAAATCATCAAAACTATCTATTTTCAAGGCATATGTATGTCTAATACAAACTAAAGTATACATACATATCCAAAACATAAAGAGTCCACAAAATATATGCATTAAGTCACGTGGCTCAAAAAGGATACTCATGTATAGTCAATAGTTTGGATAAGATGGACATATACATGAAGTTAAACATGAACACATGAAAACTTAAAACTCACGAAAGACTAAATTTTCATAACAACAATTTTCAATTCAAGGTATATGTATGAATTGTCAACATAATAAGTATACATACATATCCCTAAACACAATTTGAGTCCATAATAGAAATTTGCATGAAAGGCAAATGACTCAAGGGGTATACATGTATATCTTAAAGTTAGGCAATACAAACATATACATGAAGTGAAAACTCATAATCACAAATCCAAAAATAAGAATACAAGTTTAAAATGTATGAATCATCAAAACTAGACTATACTAGCACATCTAATGGGTTCAAATAAGCATTCAAGCTCAACATATATAGATTTATTTGTGGCCCACTCTATGTACAAGTATATAACTAGTCTTAATGAAACTAACACTTAAACATATATTCAAAAACATGAAGCATCAAAACTAGATAAAATTCATCATGATAAAACTAAAACATGATTACTATGTAAATTCACATGTATTAGATTTATGATGTACATTATAGCTCAAACAAAAATGAGAACACTAATTATGGGTTCATATAAGCATGTGTGTCTCAAATACTATACATGTATGTCAAGGATCTAATAAACATGGAATGAACATACTAATCCATAGACAATGAAAACATGCTATAAAACATTAATATGAAAGCATGTAAAGAATAATAAGGAGTTAAGAATTGTTACCAAAACCTAGAAGGCAACTCTCCTTGTCTCCAAAACATGGTGGTCATCTCCACCAAATCTTCCCTTGAAAGTGATGCATCCAATTGATTTCCATGAAGTCCGGAACGCATCCACTCCAAGGTGTCATCACTCTCACGTCATGTGAGAGCCCACACCTACATCAAAAATAATAGGAGGGGTGGTCTTTGGTACCCACATCTTGTTGGGTCCATGGGGGTTAGTCCCTTCCCTAACCCAAACAAATTTCTTTACTAAATTTGAAACATTTAATCTATCATAACAAAATTTAGCAAGATGGCCTTTTCGGCCACAATGTGTACATGTGTACACATGAGCATACATGTGTTGACGGTATCCGTGTGGAGCATGTGTATGCCGTGGAGGGTGTGCATGCATAAAAGTTGGAACTTGTTTCTTACGACCAAGGTTTCCAAGCGTGTGTGGTTCATGGCACATTGGCTCATAGTGGAGCCCAAACAATCTACTCTCTTCTTTAACATATAAATATCATCATTGATCTTAGAAGAAGAGGTACATGCATTAGGTAGACTAGATGAAGAAGCTACACTAGCATGGCAAACATGTGCATCAATTTTAATTTTCAAAGATTCATTTTCTTTAAACAAACATCTAAATCATTTGAAATAGAAATAATTTTATTTTTCAAATCAACATTCTCTTTTAAAACAAAATCAACTTTTGAAGACAAGTTCTCATTTTTCTTCAAAAGAACATGACAATTATTTTTAGATTTTAAAAAATCATTTTCTTTAAGTGCAAGATCAAGTTGAGATTTAATGAATCCCTCTCATTAGCAATCTCCTCTTTCTCTTGCAAAATAACATCAAGTCTAGCAATCAAATTTTTATTATCATTATTAATGCCTAGACTTTTCTTTTTCAACAAATTATATTTTTCTATTAGTTTTTCACAAACAATGGAAAGTTCTTCATTCAAAGCATGGGCATCAATATGATCATTTGAAGAACTAGCATCATCATCACTATCTAATGGAGTTTCCGAGTGTACCTCAAGGGAGTCATTCCCTTGGACCATATAGCATTGTTGTGGCTCGGATTCTCCGCTAGATTCCTCTTCTTGGATTGGCAATTGAAGCTTGGAGGTGGTGGTTGTTGTCAACTTGTTCCACACTGCAAAAGCGGAATCAAGATTAGAAACACACATAAGATAATCTTTAGGTAATGTGCTTCTAATAGCCTCTAGGGCTTGTGCATTGCCCCTATATGATTGCTATCACCAAGATAACATCTCTTGGTGGCCGCAAGGAAAACATGCAAACCTAGGGTCTTTAGGTACATGGACATCCTATACTTCCAAACATCAATGTTGGAAGGGTCAAAGCTAGGTGGGTCATGAAGTCCATGGCAAACAATATGAGTGTGCAAACAATCAAATGCAAATGTAGATTAGCAAGCAAATGGATCTCACTCCTAGGATGTTAAGCCTAAGTATTAGGAGCACTAGCTCTGATACCAATTGAAAAACACCTAGAGGGGGGTGAATAGGTGTAAGTGCTAATCTAAGAACTAAATGCAAACTAAGTGCGCTAAATGCGGAAGCTAATGCAAATTATGCACAAACTAATACAATACAACAAGTGTAGCCGAATTCCCCTTGCGAGGCTCTGGACTAACTCCCCTTGATTTCCCTTTAAATGGGTTGAGGTGCTATGTGAAGCTCTTGTTGGATGAGTATAAGTTAGGCACACACACACACACAAGCAATCCAAGCAATATGAAATACACACAATCAAGCCAAGCATATAAGAATGAATTGCAATATAAGAGATGCAAGGCAACACAAGCAATGTATAAGATAAGTATGCAATGAAAGAATGATGCTTGAATGAAATGATGCTTGCACAAAGTAAAGAGAGTAGAGTTGAGAGAAATTGGATCAAACGTTAACACAAAGATTTGTTTCGAGGTTCGAGTACCCAACTCTACATCCCCGCCTACACCACCGTGTAGGATTTCCAATCCACTATAGGAGTACCGAACTCCTCTCTTAATCTTACAAAGCCACCGAGGCTATACAACCACAATCCACCTCTACCGAAGAGGGATACGGCCCGTAGCCAACAACAAACAATAACAACAACAACCTCTACCGAAGAGGCTCACAACAAACACTATCACCTCTACAAAGAGGGATCCAAACTAATACCACTCCGATCACCTCTACCGAAGAGGGATTCACAAAAGTAAGGAGGGTTTACAATAAGTGGTTACAAAGACCACAAACACAATCTTTCTTTCTTTTCTCTTTTCTTTTTCCACAAAAATAAGATCCTAATAGATTAGGATAGGTGATAGCTCAAGTGTGGAAACAGGTGTTTTTGGAAACCAGCAACAAAGAAAAACTACTTGGGAAATCACTTGTAAATGATAGAAAATGAAAAACAAACAATCTCCCAAAACCCTAGCTTTCTTTGATTTTCCAAAAACCCAAAAACAAATAAGATGAAATCTTTTTGGCTAAAAACTCTTTTAAAAACTCTTTTTAAACACTAGAGAAAGTCTGAAATTTTTAGCTCTAAAAATCTTAGCCAAACAATGGAGAAATGGGGTATATATAGCCCTAGGAAAACTAGCCGTTAGGCTGATGTGGCAGCCTGACAGGCCACCGGTCGACCGGTCCGGTCGACCGCCAACGGTCAGAATTATGACCGTTGGGCAACTGCGGTCGACCGGCCCGGTCGACCCAGAGAAAACCCGAGAGCAGAGCTCTCAACTCGGTCGACCGTCACGGTCGACCGTGTCTGTGCCTTACAGACGTGCACGTCTGTGCACGTCGGTCGACCCGAACGGTCGACCGGCCCTTGGTGCGGTCGACCGTCAGGGTCGACCGACCAGCCTGTCAGCACAAAAACAAGGTCAGAAAATTTGGAAAAATATTTTCTAAAAAAATCTTTTATCTCTTTTAAAAATACCATAAAAATTGTTTTATCATTTTATATTGAAACTCAAACAAGTGATAAAAATTTCAAGACAATATATCAACATATCAATTCATTTTTGTGTCTTGCCAATTTTATCAAAAACAAAACTTGTATTTTTATCAAACTTGATTTTTCAATAGGAAATCTGATTTCCTAAAAACTTATAGAAATACAAAAACATGATATTTGAACATTATTAAGCATGATGCATATGGACATAGGTCTAATACACATTCAACAAATATATCATAGTTTTTGTTTTTAATTACAAAAATATGTTTTATACCAAAACATAAAACTACATGAATAGGTATGTCAAACTAAGTTTGTATAAGTCATATAAGCATGTATGTATATAGAGCACATCTAATATACATATAAAACATGTAAACTTGTTTTGATCAAACTATTCATGAAAACTCATATCGTTAAACTAAAAACCGAAAAAACCAATATCCAAACATGTGTGTGTTTTGTGCACTTGAGCATATCAACTATACTAAGCTTTACAAATGGATCTAAAACACACTAAACTAAACTAGGATACCTAAGTCTTTGTGTCATCAAGAAGACTTGCTCCAAAACTCCATCCATGGGCTAGGCAAAGTGTGATCTTGAAGGTTTGGTCCTGGAATCATTATGAATAGCTTCTAAACTCCTTGTTGAAGCTAATCACCAACTAATATCTTGGTTAATGATCTGAAACTTAAACAACACAAGATTATTAGTAAACATAGCTACATGAGTTGATCATCATCAAAACTAGAGTGGAAGGCCATTGGGCCAACAGGTCCACCGGCCGATCGATTGGCCAACGGTCATATTTCAGACCGTTAGGGTTGCCGGTCGACCGTGGCTAAAACAGAGACCAAGTCTCTATGGTCCGTCGACCACTCGGTCGACCGGGGCCAGATCCAGAGAGCAAGCTCTCTGGATAGGTCGACTGCCAGTCGACCCGGTTGATCGGCCCTAAAGCTAAGGGCTTGTGCACGTTTTGTGCACATCAGTCGACCGCTCGGTGACTGACCCCTACTTCGGTCGACTGCGCGGCGGACCGCAAGCAACCCAGAACATGGGTTTAAGGGATTGAAAATCTAACTTGTAAAACCTTAAAAATTCTATTTAAATCCCATAAAATTTACAAAAATAAGTTCATTGAAACACTTTGAAGTACAAATATGTGTGATCAAAAATCAACACATGTTACAAACATGTTGAACTATTTTTGAGGTATAGAATTTAAAGCTTAAATCAAAACGGGTATTTTTCAAATCAAACTTTCTAAATGAAAAACCGAATTTTTCCAAAACTTGTTCAAATACAAAAACAAGATATTTAAACACATTTGAAGCATAGTGTGTATGAAAATGATCCAATACACATATAAGATGAAATATACTTGTTTTTGACAATAAGTTTTGATAAATACAAAACTTAAAAGCATTATTTAGAAACATCAAAATAAGTTTTTCTAAACATTATGAGGCATCAATGTGTATGGATGAATCCAATACATATATAAACTTGTTTTGATAAAATCTATTCATGAAACCAAAAATGTATATACTTTGAAGCTCAAAATCAAAACGGTATTTTTCAAAACTAAAACTATTTAACATGAAATGTTTTGTGTGTGCGCGTAAATGAGCTTGAGCAATCCACAACTAATCTATTCTTTACATTTGATAGTAAAAACAAAATCTTAAAACTTATAATCATGATACAAGTCTTGAAAATCTTCTTCTCCATCTTGACTTAGTCCAAAACTTGATCTATAAGTTAGACTCTTCTTAGAGTACTTGATGCGATTTTGAAGCGTGAGCTCTTAAATTAACATGTGCTAGCTTCAAAACTTGACTTTGAAGCTTTCGTTGAAGCTAAACACTGACTAAGATCTTGATAAAAATCTGAAACTTAAATAGACACAAGATCATTAGCACTATAACTACATGAGTTAATCATCATCAAAACTAGAGTGATGGGCCTTTGGGCTAACAGCACGGAGGGCTTGTTCAAATCCAGCAGCCAACTCCAGTTCGAAGATCGTAATCAATCTGGAACATCCTTCACACCTTCTCCTGGACCTCTTCCGAGACCGACACGCTTCCTTATGAAAGTCAGTCCGTTATTCCATGAGGTTGGAATGAAAACACGATTTTCTGCAGAAGCAGCCTCCCAAGGGCCAGGGACTCGGATGATAGTATCACGTCATTCGTAGACGTTGTCTACTAGGTTGACAATCAACTTATCACAGCCGCTCTGAGGGATGAAGAAGTGACCATCTTGGTTGGTCTTCCTCATAGAATAGATGGCGCAGAAGTCCTCGCGCCCGCACGAGTTAGGAGCAGAAGAAACACATAGGGCTTCGAAGCCCAGAACTGTGTGCCAAGCCCCCACCATCAATTGCGAGGGGCAACCTGAATGTGACACAAGATGTCACAGATGAAGTTTGTTAAAGAGAGCCTCAACCCTAATGCCAAGATCAAGAGATGAAGATATACGCCGCCTGTAGGGGGCAGCCGTGAAGCTTGTCTTAGCGGGGCACCACTCCACTTAGACATTTAATGGCAGGTGTGTGCTGTATTTTGCCAAGTAAGCATCGACCTCCTTCTGACTACGGAGGATCGACATCTTGGAATCGAAGTCCATGACTTCTCTCGTTCGAAGCGCTCTCTTTTCTTTCTCTTCAACATCCAGCGGCAACAGATTTTTCTCCTCTCGTCATTTGAAGCATCGATTGAAAATTTTGGAAGCAAAGACTCAAAGCAAAAGAGAAGGTAAGGAGGCAGAAAGCTCAAAGATTTTTAGGGTTGTGGAAAGCTTTAGTTTTCAACTTTCTTTCAACTTAAGAGCGGGCGCTGATGTCACCGTAATGATGACCTAGGGCAAGAGCATTTTTTCGCATGCTTGCTAACTCTAAATTTCAGTCGTTGCGCGAATCCTATTGTATTTTTATGGCCTCCAAACGATGGTTATCTGCGCAGTGCGTACGCGGGCTGGACACGTGATATGACTTTTACCAGTCTTTATAGATGTAGCATTAATTACAAAGAGTATAGAAAGGCGCCCCAACTGGTCTCCTTCAAGTGCTCTCCAGCTGTTCACCCACAAAGCACAAGAAGACGACCGACTACTCGGTAAAAATTACGCCGCAGGATGGGATTATTCCGCTCATCTCCTTCTCACTCGAAGGCTCCAAGAAGGAGGAGGCGGATGGGGCATCTGTAGTGGTCAGATTTTAATCTTTGTCAAGATCACGACACGTATCGCACCGCCAGGAGACATCGCTTCTCTACCAGCGGGCCCAGCTCGCATACAAGCCTAACCTGGGCCCAAAAAGAAAGCCTCAGGCGTCACCCTGAGCCCACATCTGGTTAGACATTACTTACCCGGATTCACTACTTAATTGGTGCTATGCGACTCTCCTGAGACTCCAATAATCTGTACGGAGATCCTTTCCGGAGTTACCCAAGGCTCCGACATGAAGACCCTCCGAATCCTGCTACTCCTGCGTTATTTATAGCTGGATAGCATGACCCTTGTGATTCATGGATTCAGTTACGCTGTCAGATCATCCCCTTGTTCTCAACATTATAACACCCCAACTTTAATGTGGGTTGTTATAGACAGTAGCAGATATCTTTGCATGATATTCCCTATAATCAAGCGACGTGATCTGGACGGTTACAAGAAAATCATAACGTGTCGATTGTACAGTTGCTAAGATCCGAAATACCCGGTGCATATTGACAGCGAGTCAGGTATTTATACAATTCCTTCTCCATCGAGAAGGAGATTCACTTCTAACTACCACCGAAAATAACACAAAAATATTCTCTTCTTTCCTCAAACAAGGATACTTATTCTTACGCCCGAGGGTTTTCAGCCGGCACTACACCAGTGCTCCTGACCTGAAAGGTGCTTTTTCTTCTTCTGTGTTCTTGACAGGATCAATTAAGAGCATATCCAATCATCTGTAGCAGAAAATCTCCACCACATTCATAAAATTCAGAAACAATGAAGCAACAAATATACATGGTCCTGTGGAATATGTTTAAAAAGACGAACATGTGGATAACAATGTACTTATTAGGGAAATATATTTAATCTATACTACCAATAACGTTTTCACCGGAAGTGATTTTAAACCGTTAGATTTTCAAAATGAATCCTTACCTTTAATTAAGAAGAAGAAAATCTCAAGTAGAATTTCAAATCATAATAGTATTGGTTTATTGAGCTGACTCATGATTTCTAAATTTTAAATAGAAACTTGAAAATCTCAATTAAAAAGGATTACTAAATCAAAGCAACTCATAATTGAGAATAGAAGAATCCCAATTAAAAAGTACTGTCATGCAACTAGAAATTAATTTTTTTGATAAACTCACGCTTGGATAATTTTTGTTGATGATAATAAGCTTAGTAGTAAAATTTTGATGGAGAGAAAAAAAATCTCAAGTAAAAAGAAATTTCTAATTCACGTGCAGTTGGTACAAGTGCTTTTTACTCGCATGGTAAAACTAAGGATATATACTTATGCTAATAATCAAAACTGATCGAAGAGAGATTTTCTCCCGTGACTTCTTCACACATTGTGCATTTTCTTTTTCTCCCTCTCTAGCTCTCTCCCTCCCCAGTCTGCCCTCCTCTCTCCCTCTCACTGTCGCCGCACACCGGCAGATAGCGGTATGATGATGATGATAATAATAATAATAATAAAAATCTCATTTTCGTTCTCCAGAAAAAAGGAAAAAAAAAAAAAATCAGAAAACTCTTTTGCCGCCTCACAAAAAACGGGTGCGTGCAGTGCACGTGACAGCAAGCCTAGTGGGTGGCGTATCGCTATAAGGCCGTGTCCAATGGCGGTGGCGATTGCTTGTTCCGCGTTCTTACCATAAAAATATCCGCACCGCCATCGAAATTCTTCGCTGTATCTCTTCTCCTCCTCCTTCGAGAGAGAGAGGTAAAAGTCAAATCTTGGGCCGGCGGGCGATCAAATCCCTCTTCGCTTCTTCAGGTCAGATCTTTCTCAGATTTATTGGTTATTGGTTCCTAGGGTTAGGGTTTCGTTCAGTACCGTTCAATTCCTATTACTGCCTGTTCCCAATCAAGAAAATATCTAGGGTTTCGTTCATTTCTCCCCCATTTCTTGTCGATTTTGATGGCGGCGGGTCGGTACCGCGGTTACAGAGACCATGCGTACAGGACCCGGGAGTTCGACCTAGAAATTTCCAGAAAGAAGGATCGGTACCACGATCACGGCGATCGATACAGGAATCATGGCAAAATTCGCCAAGATGGGGCCAAAGACAGGCAGAGAGACGCCAAAGAGAGAGAATCGGCCAATGGATTCCATCGTCTCCAAGAGAGAGAACTCAAGAACGGGTTCCATCGTCCGCAAGATTGGGAATTCACCAATGGATTCCATCGTCCTGAAAAGAGATCGGTGGAGCGTGAGCCTGGGGAGTTCTCCAGCGGGAGCGTGTCGGAAGACGACGCTGTCCTCCATGAACAAAATGGGATTTTGTGCCACCCGAAGAGGAAATTTTCTCTGATTGTTTTGGATAGCAGCAAGGATGACAAGGTGCAATCAAGAAATGACCTGCTGAATTCGATTGAGGTTGTTAGAGCATCGGATTCGCCTCAGGAGCCTGAGAAAATGGAGGAGGATGAGGAATTTGCCCCGACGAGAAACATCTCTTCCTCCAGATGGGCCACTGGGAACGCCGCCCTTGATGAAGAGGAAAGAGAGGTTCTTGATGTTGAGTTTGTGCCCAAGAGGAGGAAAAGCAGCTCTTTGGAAGCAACTCCTGACCTTGGTGAAGTACTTTTGAGAGAAGGTTCTGAAGGCACTGCTTCGAAGCACTCTAGTTACAGTGAGGATAGAAACAATTACATAGACGATGATGATTGCGATGATAATGGTAATGGAATTGAAGTTTTGTTGGCTACTGATTCTGATTCTGAGGATTATAGAGATAAGACCCCGGAGCCGGTTTCTCCACCTCGGAGAAATATCAACATGCTTCAGGGATGTAGAGGTGTTGACGAGTTTGAGAGGCTGAACCGGATTGATGAAGGGACTTATGGAGTTGTGTTCAGGGCGAGGGATAAGAAGACTGGGGAAGTAGTGGCACTGAAGAAAGTGAAATTGGAGAAAGAGAGAGAGGGCTTCCCATTGACTTCTTTGAGGGAAATAAACATTTTGCTGTCCTCCCACCACCCTTCAATTGTTGATGTGAAGGAAGTCGTTATGGGTAATATGGATAGCGTTTTCATGGTTATGGAGTACATGGAGCATGACCTTAAAGGGTTGATGGAGAGCATGAAACAGCCGTTTAGCCAAAGCGAGGTCAAGTGTTTGATGCTGCAGCTGCTTTCGGGTGTTAACTATGTTCATGACAACTGGGTACTGCATAGGTATTAGGTCATACTCATTTTTTGTTTTTCTATGTTTAGTCATATAACCTTTTTTCTAGTACAGTTTTTATCTTCTTTACTAAATTAATTAGTTTTCCCCCCCTTCCAATCTAGGGATCTGAAGACGTCGAATCTTCTTTTGAATAACCGTGGTGAGTTAAAAATTTGCGATTTCGGGCTAGCTCGGCAGTATGGGAGCCCATTAAAGCCTTACACTCAACTGGTGGTGACTTTGTGGTACAGGCAAGTTCCAACAGGATTTTGATACTGCCTTCAATTTTCTTGGACCTATAATTTTCTTCTGTGCTGTTTCATTAATGAACTTGATCTTTTTCTGTAATTGCAGGGCACCTGAACTTCTATTAGGAGCAAATGAATATTCGATTCCTATTGACATGTGGTCCTTAGGGTGTATAATGGCCGAACTTTTAGCCAAGGAACCATTATTCCCAGGAAAAACGGAGGTCGATCAACTGGACAAGGTATATCCATGATCATACTTGTCTTATCAAGTGTATTTTAAACTATATTTAATAACAATGCATCTACTGTTATCTTTATTGCAGATATTCAGAACTCTTGGCACGCCAAACGAGCAGATATGGCCAGGATTTGCTAAATTGCCTGGAGTCAAAGCAAACTTTGTTAAGCAACCGTAAGTTCTTTTTGCAGGCTTTGATTAATGTATATTGGCTAGTCATCCTTGTGCTTTTGGTTACTTGATGTGTTGTTATGTCTGATATTAATCCCTAATCTTCCTTGTTTCTTCTTTTTCAGTTACAACAAGCTAAGGGAGAAGTTTCCTTCTACATCATTTATTGGACGTCCTACTCTATCGGAAGCTGGATTTGACTTACTGAACAAACTCCTTACTTATGACCCTGAAAAGGTGATATATGAGGAAAAGAATATTATGCAGCCTTCTTGGTTATGTTTATGTTTATGTTTCTTAATGTTATTCTTTTACTTTGGTGCAGAGGATAACAGCAAAAGATGCCCTTAATCATGCCTGGTTTCAGGAGGTTCCTCTGCCTAAATCAAAAGATTTTATGCCAACATTTCCTGCTCAACATGCACAGGACAGGTACTTGGATTTTTCAGAAGCTGTGTTAAAACATAAATAATTGTAGCTTAATTGATTTCTCAAAATTTTCTTTTCTAGCTACTGACCAAAGCTGATATATGGTGCAGGCGTCTAAGAAGAGTTATGAAGAGTCCAGATCCGCTAGAAGAGCTACGAAGGAAGGAATTGCAAACAGGAGGAGTTGGAACTGGCGGATTATTTGGATAAAAGGAACAGAAGGACACTGAAGTTGATTTAGCATCTGATTGCACCTGATCATTTTGCAGGTGAAGATGCTGTGGGAATTTTTTTTGAGGTGAGAGACATGCATTGAAGATGAATGTGTCTTACTGTCAGAGAAGAAGGATGATGTTCTTTACCAGGCATCCTACTGCTGATTTGGCTGGAGATAAACTATTCTTTTCCTTTATTTTTCTCAACACGGAAATCTATTGCAGGATTATTTTCTTCTACCACAGCAGTGATCAAAAAAATTCATCCTATATGCAGCTTGCATCTTAAGGTGTGGCATGTTGGCTTTATTTTTCATAAAATGACATGTAACTTGTACATAATATGTTTTCTCACAATCATTGTAAACATTGCTCCACAAGTCCAGATTTTTATCCCAGTAATTTTATGGCCTATGTTGTTTGTATTTTATTTTTTAGTGCTCTTCCTTTTAATTTTCATATTGTGTTTGCAAGAGATGATGGTGTGAAGAGGAGAGGGACATCCTTTGCTTTTCCATTACGAAGAAATTGAAGGATTACAATTTTCAGTGGAAAGGTAATTCTGCTTTGATGCTCATGAATGCAAATAATGGTTGGCTAGCCTTTGCAGGTGTCCTGATGAGTTGAAACAGTTGGTATTGCTTTTTTATACAGTCATTCAGTTTTTTAACAGTCACAAGTTTAAGTTTTTTGTAATGGTTGACTGTAAGGAATGGTATATGCATTTTCTGACATCTTCCTCTAGGCCCTGTTTGGTTCCCCCCCCCCCCCCCCCCCCCCACCCACCCACCCACACACACACACATTTAACTTTTACTTACTGATATCTGAGAAGGTGTTGCTTTCAATCAAGCTGCCTATTGTACAGTTGAGTTTTTTTTTTAAAATTTAAATTATAGCCTGCACAGCAGTCACTAAACGTACGAAACACTAGGTTAGTGAAGTAGACAAGAGTCACATGACAACAACTAATGGAGATATCATTTCCTATGTAATGTGAAATTCACCACAAAACAAATCTAGGAATCTCTTTGGTGCTTATCGTTGTTCATCTTTATGTTGATTGAAAGAAGAGAAAAATCTGGTGTTGAGGCTCCGTTTTAGTAGTTTTTCTCATGTGGTTGTTATGCCCGTTACATTTTAACTGGAAGTAGTTACTAATTACAATCAATTTTACTTTGCTTTCTACCATTAAGGAATAATTAGTACCATGTTTGGTCCTTCCATTTTCCTTTATAATTTACAGAGCTGGCTTATTATTGTTCTTTTAGTAATATGCACATTAGACCACTTTATTAAATTGTTCCTTGTTCAGTTCAACTTCTGGTGCCTTTCTGTCACGCCCCGCTTCCCAAAATACGCTGAAGCGGAGTCGCGACGAGAGTCGGCGACGTATATATGAGAGGAAAATACCCCACGTATACACGCTAAGCCTAAAGTAACCTGAACAAGCTATAAGTCTAAACCATAATAATCAACGATCACTGCAATAATACATATAATGACTATACATGATTCCAGATGAAATAAGGAATGGAATATAAGCTAAGTGTGATATATAGGTATCAAAGAATAATTGCAGGAATAAAGAAAGGAAAGAATACCAGAATCAAAAAGAGAACTTCCAACTCCTTGCGAAGCGTACGAGCTCAACGAACACCTGAACAATATAAGATGTCCAAAACCCTGGACGTGCCAGGGTCGTTAGAAGCGACCTAGTGAGTGTGTGTGTAAAAGGAAGTGCTCGTGCGTAACAATAATGTAAGCAATAACATCATGAACTGGAAGAAAGGAAAACACAATAATCAATATCAAGAACGAGGGTATGAACGATGTATAAGTATATCATGATAAAAAAAGGAACCACTAATGTCAAGATGTATAACTTAGCATATGTCACTAGTCTGATATACAATCCGATCATAGTTACAATCATATGTCTATCATGGTTATATGAGTTTAGTCAGGTGATTACGGTTAGTCACAATACAAATTATTAATTATGTTAGCGAACACCAACTGCCACTTGTAATAGACGCATCCCATACTACGCCTATCACACGTGTCAATTGATATCCTAAATTTATTGAAACTGATTGGTTGGAGACGTTGTCTATGCTTTAGGTGGGTCCCGTACATACCCGGGACCACGACCCAGATGCCTGGCGCTGAACCAGGCCCTACCGCCAGGTAGTAACAGTACTCACAGTATCACTATGGAGCAGTAAACTCACAGTAACACTGTGGAACAATAAACAGATGGGATGTTAGTCATCCCCCGGAACCCTGCAGTGGAACCGTAAGTCGGCTGCGCAACCTGTATCCTACGTCCACCCAAAATATAGACGATGTCTCCTTCATCAATTTTCCCAATTCCGGTGTAAGTTATCTAATTACATTATTATTTAATTCAATTAGAGTAATCAATATCATGTTACGTAGAACAATGGGATGATACAGTGACAGTAACAGTACAATAACAAACAGTTATCGTATACACGGTGAACAATAACAATAACGGTGGACACTAACAGTAACCGTGTATACGATGAATAGAGTTGTACCGAGTGTTACGGTCTAACAATATATTTTACCAATAACTTCCGGTAACATGAACAATATGTTTATCGGGTAGGTATTTTGTATAATCAGTGATGTTACTTAAGTGGTATCATGATGTCCAGGATCAAGAATAATATACAGATTCATTTAAGGGAGCTAAATACATCCGCAAGGCAAATCCATTTTGTATATATATACATATGTGAACGTGAGCAATAGTTAACGGGTGTGAATCATCATGAACAATTATTTACGTGCATGAACAGTAATTAAACATGAACACTATTTAAACATAAATAACATTAATTTGGAACAAGTTAAAAGCACTCACATGAAATAATATCGAAAAACTCAATAAATAGGCATCACATGTCCAATAACCAATTCGAAGAAATCTACATTAAATACATTCAAATTTACAAAAGATATCGAATTTTATATATATCAAATTCTACATGAGATATCCTATTTATTCAGTATTTTAAATTAAATAGCGATGATCCAGATCTTTAAGCAAGGTTGTGTGATGATGTATTGAGTTTATAAGATTATTTAGATTTTATTTACAGATTTTTGTAGGGTTTAAATGGTTAATAACATGAAATTTCCTTAATGGGTCTGAATGTTGGAATAGCGGGTTTCAACTTAAAAGGTACTAGTTCAGACCCATATGAGCTGCAAATAATTCCAAAATTTTTTAGTAGGCTCTAGGGATTATATAGATATTTATTCCTACTTTTACTTTTTTTTCAAATTTTTATCTATATTATTTTTCAATAAGGTCTATTTTTTGTATTTGGGTCGGGTTAAAATAGATTAGAATCCATAACATTTGGCCTGGACTGAAATTGGGCTCTGAAACTGGGCTTCAGAATTTAATTTCTCCCTTTTCTTTTGTTTATGTTTTCTGGCCTGGCCCAATGAATCAGGCACAGTTTCTTTTTCCTTTCTTTTTTTTTCTTCTTTCTTTTCTGTTTTCTGGCCTGGCCCATTTTCTTTTTCCTTTTTTTCCCCTTTCTTTCTGGACCAGGCCCAATGACGGCCCAGTTATTTTTTTATTTCTTTTTTTTTTTCATGTGGGCTAGGCCAGTGGCGGCCCAGCCTTCTTTTTCTTTCTTTCTTTCTTTATTCCCCCCTTGGCTTGGCCCAGTGGCGGCCCAGGCCACTGGGCTTGGTCAGTGGGAGCAGGTCTGCACCCGGGTCAGGTGCAGACCCGGCTGGGTCTGTGCAGCGCCTGCTGCTCTCGGCCTTTTGGCTGAGAGCAGTTTAACCTTTTTTTCCCTTTTTTTAAATTTCTTTTGTTTCAGTTTAAAATTGAATTTCTTTTTTGTTTATTTTCTATAATCTAATTAAGGTAATAGTAAATTACTTTTATATGTCTTATTCAAATAAATGTGATGTTCTTGATGAAGAAGAGATTCCTGAAAGGGGAGATCTAAGCATGGTACTTTAATTTAATTAGAATTTTTAATTCATACAAATTTAGTTTATTTATATTATTGGATAAATTTTTGTTTCATAAAAGAAGGGATTTTAAATCATTATATGTTATTAAACTTTAATTCATATAAATTTAGATATTAGGGGAGATCTAGGTTTCATAACAAGAACAGAATTTTAATCATGCTATTTCAATTAAATATTTTAATTCATAAAAATTAAATTTTTACTTGGATTGATGATTCCTTAGCCTGTTCCTCAATTTCCAAGCCTCGGACACAACCTCGGACATCCTCTGTCACGATCAATTCCAAGGATAAGTGAAGGGAGGAGGAAGAATGTTGGGTTTGGACTCTTTTTGACTGTCATTTTTTTTTTGTAAAGAAGCAGGAGAAGAGAGTTACAATAATATGAGGTAATAAGATTCTTAGGTACGTAGATTTCAACAGAAGAGATAGGTAGTTAAGATAAAGATCCATAAAGATCTCATTAGATTTTCAGTTAAAATTTAGAATTTAAATTTGGCTTTAGGTTTGATTAAATAATTTAGATCTCCCACTTAACCATACGCCAATGTGGCATTATGGTTCAGGTATTAGGATTTGGTAAAAGGACAAGAGTTCAAAACTTGGAATAAACAATTTAAGCACATAATTATATTTTATTATTTTTACTATATATATTGTTTAAATTTATTTTATTTTATTTTATTTTATTTGGGTATGAGTTCAATGAGTTATGGTTTATTGGATAATAGGATTATGGGTTGAAAAAGAGATCAAATAGGAATAATATCAACCATAACATAATAATAATAGTAATGCTAATACTAATGTATAAAATATAATACATACATATACTAGTATAAATGTAAATCAAACATATACTTAATATGTATGCACATGTATCTATACATATGTATAAAATAAATTAATCAATAAGTAAATCTAAATAAAATTAATAAAAAATAGAAATACAGTATTATTAGTTAGGAGATATTACACTTTCCATGTGAAGAAAGCAAAATCTATGTTTTAGGTTGGCTTATCTTGCACAATCATTTTTGTTGTCTGTGGATTTTCATGCATATCATCTGATCTTTGACATTCTAGATTACACACAGTCTTGTTCTTGATTTTTTGCTTTTCAATTCAATACCTGCTTTCACTAGTATTCAACAAAGCTAGTTTAAATTTGGAGGGAGTTGTTTTGCATGTTTTCGTTTCCTCTTTAAACTGTGCTTTCAATGAGCTCAGAAATTATGATCATGGTAGAATTTTCTTTACAACTTTGTTAAAATGATGATGCAGTATCAACGAAAGCAGTTCAGGGGGCCAGATTGGATCAAAAGAGCATTTGATCAGAAATATGAAAAGTTCAGCTGTAAGTTCTGGAAGTAGGTACTCAGTACAATAGATCTACTGCATCAGTTTGATTCCTTATCTTGATAAGATTCTTTATCTTGTCAATTTTTCATGGAGACAGCAAACCTGTGTGGTAGTGACTTCAATCAACATCTTGTGTATTGTTCCATTTGCCCCAGGTGGCAGGAAAGAATATGACATAGTAGGTGGAATGCACCCATGGTGCACTACTGGTGCTTCTTCTCCATCTAACATAAATATGAAAGCACCATATGCCTCATGGTGTATTGTTTCTCCATCTTTATGTTGATCCAGTGTTCTTCTTTTGCATATAAATCATTGGTCAAAATGTCTATGGTTTTACCGCAAATATAAATTCATGTTCTTTGCCTTGTGTGTTGCATTTGCTATTAGTAGTTGTATTGCTAATTAAGGTGCTGTGCTGTTTCACGATAGAATACTTTGTGTTGATGTTTGAGTTTGATACCTTATTTTATACTATTAACCTATAATATAATTGGTGATTGCTACGAATTTAGAACTCATAGATAAATTATAATGCCTCTCTATTCATATGTATGTAATGCATATACATGAGCATGTGCATGTGTGCAGATTATATGTTTATATGTGTGGACATGCGTTTGCTATGGCTAATTAAGTGCTGTCCAAATAGCAATAGGCTGTCCTCTTCAAGCCATAAATCGGATCCATTTGGTCTTCATTTCTCATTCATCTTAATCGAGATTTGTTCAATTGGTTCCGAGGTATTCATATTTTTCATTCATTCCATTTTGATAACGATTTGTTCCATTTAATTCATTTTGATCAAAGATTTATTTCATCCATTCATCCATCTTAATCTTGATAATGGTTGATTGATACTATTTGTTCCATCCATTTATCATGTAAATAAACACCCAGTATGGTTGTTGGTGTAGTGATTGA
Source organism: Agave tequilana (assembly GCA_038442645.1). Taxonomy (NCBI): domain Eukaryota; kingdom Viridiplantae; phylum Streptophyta; class Magnoliopsida; order Asparagales; family Asparagaceae; genus Agave; species Agave tequilana. The sequence continues at coordinate 54,525 of JAVJIF010014347.1, read as the reverse complement.
CTGATTGGTATCATAATTGGTGTTAGTTGTCGGTGTCTGGCTGGCACTGATTGTGTAAGTGATGGCAGTGTTTTAAATATCGGATATCGGCGATATACCAGTCGGTAAAATTATGTACCGGTTACCGGATACCGGGTGATATATTGCGATATGGTACTAAATACCGGTTGATATATCAATAGTAAATACATATAAGAGATTATTAAAAGAAATAAGTTATTATCCAAACATCATTTAAAAACATCATTGACATACCATAATGAACATAGAATAAAATAAAACAATCTCTCAAGCAAAAAATAATAATTATTATCCAAATAAGTAACTATAATGGCTGATATATCGGATATTTCATCTCGGATATCGGCCGATATATCGGCCACGTGGCGATATATTGGCAAATATCGGTCCAAAACGATATCCGATAAATTTTTGCACTTATCATATCGTTTTGGATAAAATACCGGTATCTCGGCCGATATACCGGTATATCGGCCGATATTTAAAACAATGAGTGATGGTAGCAGCTAATAGAAGAGGTGAGAGGGTTAATAACCCATGAATACTTGGTTAGGGTTGGGGGTTTAGTATATTTAGTTTTTGGAGTAGGATTAGTGACCCACCACCCATAAAACTAAAACCTAGGCCTATAACCAAATTCCATAATCTAGCGCGTCCATGACTGATATTTTGAAAACTTAGGTAGGCTCATGTTGCATTATATTGGCTGATATGGCACCATTGCTAAAGCATTAAAAAAAAAAACATTTTATATAAATATCGACTCCCCCATCCAGTTGGAGCTTTAATAAGTTTTTTTAACTTGCCTCTTCATCTAGCACCCGTAGGGCCGTAGTGTTCTCACCTTTATATGTTATATAATCTGTTTATGTGTACACTTTCAGTCGCTTTCCTTGAAATGTTCAACAAAAATGTCTTCATATTCTTCAAAATGAATAACAGTTCACTTTTATCTTCGATTGGCTCTTTGTTCTGATCTCTTGTTCACCTTCTCAAGCTTTCTCAGCAGTTAGGGTGTTCTAGTAAAAAACCAGGAGTTTGTGTTGGTATAACCTTCATCACTGATTTATATGCACAGAAAGTTTTTCATTGTTGGGTCTGTTTAGGGCCTTTGTTTGACTGCCTGGTGAAGGCTTGCACCCCATTTTATGCTCAATCGACCTTCAGTTTTATAAATCTTCCTCTGTTGTACTAGTCATATGACCTGCTTTCACAAAATCTTTGGAGCTGATTTGAGTTAGATAGATGAACACATAGCTAGTTTGCTATACCACATGACATGTGACTGGCAACCTTTGTGAAAGAACACATAGCTAGTTTGCATACCGCATGACATGTGACCTGCAACCTTTGTGAAAGATATAAATTGGTAGAATTGTTCTAATATATTTGGCACCAAATATCTACTAGATGGTAGAATTTAAGATTTTTAATTTCTTGCAGTATATTAGAACTTTGTATTAAGTAGAAATAAGAGAGTCACCATGAGATGGGGGCTCATGTTGCATCCTGTCTGTGTTTGGTTTACTTGTCATTCTCTTATTACATTTTGTTCAACAATCAAGCAAGGCGCGCTTTCTCCATCACAATTCTGCTCAAATTGCATCTGCAAAATGCATCCAGAATATTATGAACATGTTATAATGTAGGCGCCCTCGTGCATGACAAAGAGTGGCTGGTTCCTGCAGCACCCACAATTTCTTATTATCATTTGGCAGCTAAGTGGAGGTTCACCACAGTGGAAGGAGTCTTGCCAAAGTTGAATTATATGGGCTTCTGTAGATAAGAAGCTTTTATCTGGTTGGTGCAGGCCTCTGTTTTTGGGCATTACTGATTTGACATGGCTTCAAACAACAAGGTTTGAGGAGCTTCAGGTATAAGTTCCAGCTATTATTTATTTACTTGCTTTTTTATCTAACACTTGCTCTTATCTGACTCCTGTGAAAATGAGTCTGATGGGTTCTATTCAACACTGATAACTTCTATAAGGTAGTTTTCCTTATTATTATTATTATTTTCCCTTTTTCCACATAGTTGCTCTGTTCTTTCTCACTGAGTGTTTTCTTGGTATTACTTTACAAGATGATGTTATACTGGTTTTACCTTTGAAAATGTCAGATATTTTGTTTTTTTTTTCCTTTTCTGCTGTCACAGGGTATTCTGCCCATTTTAGGTATGGCTGCCAAAGAGGCTGTGCTGTCAGGGGGCTGAGAGCTCCTATATTTTACATGCAGCAACAGTTCTATAGTGCTAAACATGCATTCATGCATATGGTAACATAGACAATGTCATTCCTCAATGAGCTCCAAATTAACACTTTGTGAATAAGAATTCCTGCCATGCACTGTTTATTCTTAGATTTAACTTCTAATTCCATGCGCGCCCCAACCTCACGGTTTATTTATTTATGTCATTTGTGTAATTTGTATTTGATGTTCACATAGTTTAGGAATGCAATCTATGTTTGCTTTCTACTTCTCTGTTATTGAATTTGTTTCAACTGACCACCGCTTAGGCCGCATACTTGATTTTTGGGCACTTTGTTGCAGTTGCAGTCTTAAAAGTATGTGCCAGGAAGGAACTATCCAGTTTTAACAAACCTACCGGGGCTTTATATGTAATGATGTTATTCGCATTTCATGCACATTTCATGGGTCATTTTGAGTTCTGACGTCTCCCAAGATTCGAATGAGACGTGCCCTTCCTTTTAACTTTTTCTTTTTCCTCTTAAAACGCTTATAACCCCATTGAGACAATCTATGAGGGGAGTAGGAAGGGCACTCCTTCGGCTTCTTCTGTTGGCCTGAAACAGCAGGATTTATTATATAGGATAATTCCCTTTCTGAGTATGCTTTATAGTAATGTTCATATTGTAGTTAGTTTTCTTTATGAAAACTTTATGTTGCATACAGGATATATAGGATAATTCCCTTTCTGAGTATGCTTTATAGTAATGTTCATATTGTAGTTAGTTTTCTTTATGAAAACTTTATGTTGCATTTACGTGTGCGATGATGCAACTGGCCTTTGCCTCCACGGCACGCTCCCTTGGTACGCTGAACCCGCCGACTTTAGGTAGACGACTGAACCCGAATATAGTCCTGTTGATCGCCTTTTTAGTCTAGACATTATTGAGGTGCTATCATATGCCTTTACGTCTTTTTATTTCTTTAAACTCTTCTTTTAACATTTTTATTGAAAAATGTACTACCGTAGGGTTGCATGTGATTAAAAATTAATATGGAGTAAATTTAAATAACATAAATAATGTAAGGAGAGCAATTATGAGAAAGCAGACGTAAAGACGGCAATGTATTCTGGTTTGGTCTCTTGACTTATGTCTAGTCCTCTCTCACGGAGATTTCTTCTGACTACCTCAAAACGCGATTTGAAAGTCGCAATTTTTTTCAACTTGTCTCAACCCTCGGGACAACTCACTTTTACAATGAAAGATAGAAATAAAATAATGGTGATCAAGCGATCATAAAAACTCTTTCGTAGTCCCTATAACAATATTAGAGTATGAGATTAAAACTCGAGGATATATAGAGAAGAAAATTGTATTTGTTTTGAAAAGAATGAAAGGGATTGTAAAAGATTTTTTTTCAAAGTTTTATTGAAAGTTGATAGCATATGGTCAATAATTTCTTATTTATAGATTCTCAAAAATAGAGTTATTGTAAAATATATTTGATTGTCTACAAATCAGATAGTTAATTAGAGATAGATATCATAATATGCCAATTATAAGTAAATTAAGTTTTTGAAAATTTTATTTTGTACATAAATGTCCAAATTCTTTTTGCATTAAATACTTGAGATTTTGAAGATCTTTTTGTGTATGTCTATCCATATCTTCTCAACAATATTGAGTGTAATATTTCCTAGTTAATTAAATTATATTAATATTTTAAATATTTTAGTATACTTATTATTATTGATTAATTTATTTTGTATATGTATTGAGAAGCCCGGTCCGATCCACTTCTTTTCTTTTGCTCCTATTTTAGTTCTCCCCTGAGCCCAAGTCGAATAAGCCTGCCTCTTTTTTTATTTGATTTCCTTTTCAAACCAAGCCCAAGCCCACACTATTTCTTTTACACGCAGCCCAAGCCTAACTCTCCTACTTATTTCTCTACCCCTCACTTTAAAAAACCCTAACTGCAAAAGTCTCTCACCTTCCACCTCAATGTCGTTGCCTTTTCTCCCATGCGGCCTCCCCTTGAGCATTGCCGCTTCTAGACCACGACGAGCTTCTTCTTCTTCCTAGTTGCGTCACCCACCTGAACCCGCTTCGACCTCAACCCGCTTCGACCTCAACCTTCTCTCTTGTTGCTGAGCCACCGCAACCAATGCCATCTTCTCCTCCTTCCCCTGCAACCCACTGCCTCCCTTCTCTCCTTTCGCTTCTTCCTCCACTATACCTACCCATGACCCCACACCTCCTAGCCCTGAAGCCCTGCAGAGCTGTCGTCGCATCGACCACGTGCCCCAGCAGCGCTGGCCCCTGTCTCCACCTCGCTGCGCTGAGATATTAGCGGTTCTCTCAGTTCATGTTTAGTTATTTACCATTTTGATTTGGATCAAGAGGTGATTGATTTAGATCGTAAGCTGATTTTATTTGTAAGCTGATTAGTTCATGAATGTAGAAAATATGTAGGTTCCAGTTGAATTATTTTATCATACCCAATTCTTTCTTATTTCGTGATAAGTCAAACGAAAATTCAATTGGATATTGAGGATTGATTATATAGGATGCCGCTTCATTAAAAAAAATTGGACCTTTATATTTGGATCTGTCGGTGGATCATATTAGAGTGAGATTTGACTTGAGGTTGAAAATAGGTATAGATTGAACTAGTAGATTGTACATATATTTAGTTTTGTTGCTTTGGTTTTTGGACATGTGGTTGAGTTTGATTGAAATGGGGGTTAACTGAGGATTTTGATCGAATTGGGTAATAGGGATTTTATTGGATGCAACTCGGGCTGTGCATCAGCCGGTTCAGTTCGATTTCAATCAAAAAGATTCGAACTGAGCCGCGTCTAAGTATTTACTCCAACTGCATCGTATCGAACTAAAAAGTTCGGTATAGTTTCGATTTCAGACTGACAGGAAGAGAGATTGAGAGGTAGAGGAAGAGAGATAGATCGAGAGGCAGAAGGGGAGAGGAGGGCTCGTCGTCGTCCTTGAGGAGCATGAGGTCTCCTCGAGCAGCAGGAAGAGCTTGTCATCGCTCGTCCCCGAGTAGCTTGTCATGGAGCAGCTGGAGCTCCTTGTCGTCGCTCATATCCGAGCTCGTTGTCGCACCGTGCAGAGCAGCAGGATGAATATATAGAGAGAGTTTTGGGCCTTGGGTCTAATGGGCTGGGCTCGGTAAAAAAACGTAAAATAGGAAGGAAAGAGAGATGGCCTTTAGGCTAAAAGAAATAAATGAAAAGTGGGTGGGTTTGCTGTTGTATTGGGCTGGTTTTGGTCTTAGTGAAAAAAAGAAGGAAATTAAAGAAAAAGAAAGAGAAGAAGATGGGCTCTCTCTAGAGTTCTTTTGGTTCGGTTTACCGATTCCACAAATTGGGCAACCGAAACGAATCGAATTCCTGCTCTAACCGAACCGATCGGTTCGGTCGGTTTATTCAGTTTATCTGAACCAATGCTCACCCTAGATGCAACTCACGAATATTTTATTTCGATACGTGGGATATTGATGAACTTTTAGAGGATTAGAGTAGATTGATGAAAATAAGTGAAATATTTTATTGGTCAATTGAGCTTGCGGTTTGACGATAAATTTAATACTTGATGTTTGTAGTGATTGTATTGAGGTTTAGTTTGGCCATAACATTACCGAACCTTGATGATGTTGAGTATAAAGATGTAGAGAGAAATCCTAAATTTCATGTTGAGGATGTTCCACACTTTAAGTGATGTTTTGATCCTGATTCTCGTTGATGTAATATGACTAATGAATTTTGGGATTGCCAGTGTGTGCCTCTCTTGATTTATTGTAGGAGCCTTACATGGGATTTATTATAGGAAGTCTTATAGGGGAGATTCATCATTAATTACTGTGATTAGTATATTTTGGATCGGATGCGACGTATCTGACATTGTCGCTTCCTCCACATTCTCTAATAGTCACCTTTATCTATTTTATTTATTGTAAGCATATTAGCGAAGCAATACATGTTATGTTTTTAAGTATAGATTCATGTTACTGAATTTATTGGGGATTATTGTTATTCTGTAATGCTATTGTACTGTCATACTGTTATACTTGCTTGAGAGTGGACCTACTAGGTGTGAATCAAGTATAGATATCTTGGGTCCTTTCATGTTAGTATTCTTGGTTCCCTTAGCCAATCACATTAAACCATAATAATGAAGATTACCTTTAACTCTACAATGAGTTGAGATGAGCCATCTCGCATGTAATGAGTGCAAACAAATTTTCTTCTATAAGATGGAGTATGATGACGATGTTGGCCCAGAGGCCTTTCACCTTAGTTTTAATGATGACTAACTTATAAAGGTTAGTTTACTAATGATCTTATCTTTAATAAGTTTCAGATATTGATTAAAATCTTAGTAGGTGATTAGCTTCAATAAAGGATTCAAAGCCAGTTTTGGAGATAACACATGATGATTCAAGAGCTTGCGCGTCAAGATCGCATCTAGCACTCGGTTGGAGTCAAGCTTTTTGGATCGTGTTTGAATCGAGTCAGCTTGGAGAAGGAATTCTACAAGAAGACGTCGGTTTGTTTAGTTTAGTTTTATTTTAGATCGTGTGTAAGAATAGCTTAGTCTTGATATGTTCAAGTATATGCACACATAAGATAAATAGTTTTTAGTTTCAGTTTAACCGGTTTTGGATTTTCAAATAATACATATATGGTTTTCATGAATAGATCGAATCAAAAGAAGTTTTACGTGGTTTAATGTATATTGGATTTCATTCATATATATTTATTCATATTGACTAAAACCTTAATTTGATGATTCTAATAAGTTTTTCTTTTAACAAAACTTAGTTTTGGATTTAATGTCAAAAACATGGATATATCTTTTATATGTGTATTGGATTCTATCCATACACAATATGCTTCAAAAGTGTTTCTATATCATGTTTTTGTATTTAGACAAGTTTTGGAGAAAATGGAATTTCATTTCAAAATCCAAGTTTTGGAAAATACCGTTTTTGGTTTAAAGTTAAATTTTCATATCACAAAAATAGTTTAAATTGTTTGAAATATGTGTTGAAGTTTAGTCACACATATTTGTTCTTCAAATATTTATAAAAACTTATTGTTGTGGATTTTATGTGATTTTATGAGATTTTATTGGTATTAAAAAGATCAAGCTTTCAAACCTAAAAAACCCAGCCTAAGACCTCTGGCGGTCGACCGACCGGTCAATCGGACTAGAGCTTGATCGACCGGGCGGTCGACCGATGTACACAGACGTGCACAACTTGCCTTGGCCTATGGCCGGTAGACCGATTGGATCTGGCCCCGGTCGACTGCACGGTCGACCGACCAGAGAGTTCACTCTCTGGTTCTGGCCTCAGTCGACCGGGCGGTCGACCGACAGGCAAATTGCCTTGGGGCTGTCGACCGGCAACCACAATGGTTAGAAATCTGACCGTTGGCTGGTCGACCGACAGGTCAGTTTTGACCTGATCTAGACCCCAACGACTATATTTTTCGACCCTATAAATATGAGTAGTCCTTTGAGGTGAGTTTTAACTAAGATTTTTGAGCTCCTACCTTCTCAAGTGTTTTTAACAAAGTTTTTAAAAGAGTTTTTGTGCCAAAATTCTTTCTTTATTTGTTTTCAAAGTTTTGGAAAATCAAAGAAAATCAAGTCTTTAGAATTCTATTTTGTTCTTCATTTTATATATCCATCAAGAAGTTTTTTCCAAGTATTTTCTTTGTTGTTTTATTTTTAAATACTTTGTTTTCTCACATACCTGAGTTATCATCTCAGATCTATCTTTAGGATCTTTGTATTGTGAGAAAATTGTTTGTGATCTTTCAAGATCACCAAAAGAGATTGTTTGTGATCTTTGTGATCACCAAGTATATTTTCCTTTGCTTTGTGCTTGGCTAGATGCCCACCTCTTGTGTAGAGGTTTGTAGAGAGAGAAGTTATGTACTCCCAGTGTTGAGTTGTAATTTCTCGGTGGAGGTCCCTTTGTGGAAGGTCCTGTGTGGACGTAGTGGAAATCCTTCTGTGTGAAGGCGGGGACATAAGAGCAGTAACTCGAACCTTGAAACATATTTTCGTGTTTGCGTTTGATCCACTATTTCTTAACTCTATCTCTCTTATATCTTGCATTGCTTTACATTGTTCATATTCATATGTTAGATATTGTTTTTGTGTGCCCACACTTGTTCTCAACCAAGAGAGCTTATTAAAACTTAATTTAGAGAAATCTAGAGGAGTAGTTCCAGAGCCTTCACGAGAAATTCGAGCTCACTCTTGGTTACATATAGTGTGTTTGGCATTAAGTTTTAAATTCCGCATCATTTGTACTAGATTAGCAAGTACATCTATTCACCCCCTTCTACTCCTGATATTTGGTTTAACCACCTAGGAGTGAGATCCTTGGATAGCTAATCTAGATTTGCATTTGCACACATATTGTTTATACACTCACAGATTTCCTTGCTTCTCCCATGTATGATGTTTCCAACATGGATATATGAAAGTTTAAGATGAGTGCATATCTAAAAGCCCTAAGATTGCATGTTTATCTTACCACTACCAAGAAATTCTATCTTGGTAATGACAAGTACATTGAGGCTAATACACAAGCTTTAGAGGCACTTAGACACACACTAAGCAAAGATGATCTTTCTATTGTTTCTCATTGTGATTCCGCTTTTGCAGTGTGGAACACATTGACTTCTCTCAAGGTATAAACGACACATGTTTTGGAGAAAGAATCTAGTGAAGATGTGTCCGACCAAGCTTGCTTCATGGTCCAAGGGATTGACTCCCTTGAGGTAAAATCGGACACTCAACTAGATGATAATGCTAGTTCTTCATGTGATGATAATGTTATGGATGCTTATGCTTTAAATGAAGAACTTTCATTATTTTGTGAAAACTTGCTCTCTAAGCACAGAGTTTTGAATTAAAAGAAAAAATAAAAAATTTATTTTCAAAACTTGATTTGGTTTTACAAGAAAGAGTTGAGATTTCACAGCCCGCCCTATGACCCAAAACAATAAATGAGCCTTGTGACGAGACGCGGACATTCCTCATGCTGCGGTTCCCTCCGGTCCGTTCCCGGGTTGGGTTAGGGGAACATCCGAGCGATTGCTTTCGCGGATCCAAACGTGCTCACAAGGCGCACAGAACCAGAAGTGATGTGGATCATTCAAGAATCGAAGTCGATTTGCTTTATAAAAAGAAGATATCAATGAACTTCTATGAAATGGTTTCACGGGATTCAGCCAATTGTCTCGATCGTGGGATAGTCTTCAAACCACGACTCTGATCACGGTTTCCAGTTGACTTTATCTCAGGTGACGGGGGCAGGAGAATCAGATCGACGAGTGATTCCTCACCGGTACTGTCAGGGGCCAAGTCGAACGCTCGAATATAGATTCCCTATACTTATGTGAACGGCCGACCCGTAGATCTAAAAGGATCCATCCATAGGCCTGACCGGAAAGTTTGTCAAAAAAAAAGTTAAACGGCACAGAACGACGCTACACAGTCCAAGAGAAGGAAATGACATATATAAGAGACGGTCGTCGCCGGGTTATTCAAATAAGTCGCACGGCCAGCATTGTATTCTGTGGTTGGTATAGTCAAATCAGAAGGGTTAGACAAAATGGAACGGTCGGGTTGAAGCTGTGGCTGAGGAATAGGGTTATAGGCGGGCTTGCGAAAGAACTGATAGTTGCTGGATGGTTGGGGGTGTTTGGACAGGCAAGGTGGGTTCGTTGAAGGCTAGAATCTCTTCTAATGTGACAGGGCTTTGGTAGACTGGACTAGACAGGGCTAGGATCTCTTCCAGAGTTCAACTTGACCTTGCTTTAAATGAAAATAAAATTTTGAAAAATAAAAATGAGTTTGATCATGTTTTGAAGAAAAATGAGGTTTTGTTTTCAAAGCTTGATTTTGTCTTAAAAGAGAATGATTCTTTGAAAAACAAAATTGCTTTAATTCCAAAAGAATTAGATTTTGTTTCAAATGAAAATATTTTTTTGAAAAATAATTTTGATTCTCATGTTTGTCATGCTACTATAGATTCATCTTTTATTGATAAACATGTTGCATGCTCCACTTCTTCTTGAAAATGATATATTTTGAAGAAGAGTTTAGATTGTTTGGGCTTCACTTTAAGCCATTGTGCCATGGATCACAAAAGATTGGAATTCATGTTTCGCAAGAAACATGCTCCACCTATGCATGCACACAAATCACGGCATACACGTTCTCATCATGCTCACACATGATTCTATGTGTTTCTATGTACGTTTATATGTACACTTGTACACATTGTGGACGTACGGGTCACCTTGCAAAATTTTGTTATGATAGAATAAATGTTTCAAATTTTGCAAATAAATTTGTTTGGGTTAGGAAAGGTGTTAACCCCTATGGACCCAAGAAAGTGTGGGTACCAAAATTCACCCCTATTGTATTAGATGTAGGTGTGGACTCTCAGTTGACGTGAGGGTATCGATGCCTTGATGGTGGATGCGATCCGAGCCTAAAGATCATATTTATAGATGCATCACTTTCAAGAGATGCTTGGTGGAAGGACCACCATGCTTTGGAGACATGAGATTAGTTCATTCGGTTTGGTAACTCTCTAACTCCTTATTTTGTTTATGCATTTATGTTGATATTTTAGCATTATTGGTTTTCATGCTCATTATGTTTGAATGCAATGCCTATCAAACTTGTGATATACATAGATAGTTTAGAGATACACTCATGTTCATATGAATTCATATTTTTTGTGTTCTCACTATTGTTTAATTAATATGTATATCCTAGTTCAAATAGCACGTGCATTTAACCTAATGATCATGTTTTTTTGTGTTTTTATGCTTCATGTTTTAATTACATGTTTAGACATAACTTTCATTAAAACTTGTGTTTACACTTGTACAACTAGTGAGCCACATTTGATTATTATATGTTTGTGCTTTATTTCTCATTTGTACCCATTAGATGTACTTATATAATTTTGTTTTGATGATTCTTGCATCTTAACTTGTATTCCCTATTATTGTACATGTTTTCATAAAAATGTGTTTTGCCTCATGTATATGTCAATATTGTCTATAACTAATAGATATATATGTAAATCTTAGAGTCACTTGCCTTCATGTAAAATTCTATTATGAACTCATTTGTGTTTATGTATTTATACTTTTAGTTTCGACAAAACATACATATATCTTGAAGCTTCTTTTGTTTTTGATAAAAATAAATTTTGTTTGAAGTTTTGATGATTTCATTTCAATTGAGCTTCAATGTCTTATTTTCATGATTTTGTTGATTACATGGTTTTTGTACACTCTATATATCTTTTGTTTACTCATGATTTTTGTTTCATGAGTATATATATATATATATATATATATATATATATATATATATATTATATATATATATATATATATATATATATATATATATATGCTATATTGTTTTTTTAGTGTCGATTCTCGTGTACTTTTCATATTTCATGGATACATTTATGTTTTATACCTTACTTGAAGGACTTTGTACTAGTTTTTTAAAATTATCATAAAACTAGTTTCGTTATTCTTCAATTTGGTAGAGTTCAAATATGCTAAAATATTTTCGAATCATATTTTTAAAAACCCCTACTAACCAAAGGGCGGATGGTTGGGCGACTATGCCTTGTGTACCTTATTGAATATCTTTCAACATGTGCATGAATAGGGTGGTAGGTATGAGATATACATGATTTCAATGAAGATTCCTTTTGTTATACTCATATTGTGTTTTCTATATATGTATGCACTAAATTTCAAGTGATATTTTCATACATACATATATATGATTTTTATTGTGCTTTACAATGTCTTTACACATTTTTAAAGCACAAAGGTTTATGCTAAGCAAGATTTAATTCTAAATGTTTATTGGTATATCTACAAGTTTATGCACTAATTTCAATTGGTATTTTTTTGGTATCAAAATGTACTTCATGTTACACTTACAATTGATATCAAAATGTACTTAAGTTGTGAGATACATAATTTTTTTTAATGAAAATTCATTTTGTATACTCATGTTTTTTTTTTGTATGGATCATATCTAAATTGTTTTGCTCTGATACATACATATAAATATTTTTCTTGTGCATTAAGCATATATGTCATACATCTTTAAGCACCAATTATTTCTTACTAAGCTTGATTTAGTCCTTAATGTCAATTGATTTTCAATTGGTATCATATACAAGGTTATGCATTATTTTTATTGGTATTATATACAAGCTTATGCATTATTTTTATTGACATTTCATAAAGGGAGCGAAAAATTCTTGCTTTATCTTTCAATTGGTTTTATTTTCAATGGTATCTTACTCCCACTCTTTATGATGAAAAATACTTTATTTTGGTATATGTTAACGTTTTCAATATTGATATCAATAATCTTAAATTGGTATTATTCTCAATTTGGTATGTATATTGCATAATGGTTTTAGTGTTTACCCAAAAAATTTGGTTTTTACTTTCAATTGATATCATGCCTTTCTATTGGTATCAATTAGTAAAAAGAATGTTTAATTTTCAATTAGTAAAAAAATTATTTTACTTTCAATTGGTTTTTTTCAATTGATTGTTTATTATTGGTATCAATAATTTTGTTTCAAAATATGTTTTGTTGGTATTGTTTGATTGTCTTCACCCTTTTGTTGATGAGTAACAAAAATGGGGAGAAAGATTTAGGTTTATATATGTATGTTTCGTTAAGTGTTTATATATATATATATATATATATATATATATATATATATATATATATATATATATATATATATATATCTTGTTTTTATTTGGTATCTTGAGCTGTTTTCTATATTTTTATATGTTTATTGATTATGCATAAGTTAAGGGGAAGCTTTTATGAAGCTTATTCTTAATCTATGCATATATAACTTTATAAGTTTTGTTATCATCAAAAAGGAGGAGATTGTTGGCTCAGAGGCTTTTCACATTAGTTTTGATGATGATTAACTTATGAAAGTTAGTTTACTAATGATCTTGTGTTTAATAAGGTTCAGATATTGATCAAGATCTTAGTAGGTGATCAGACACACACTCACACAGATATGCTCAAGTACACACAAACAAAAAAGAAATAGTTTTTGGTTTCAGTTTAACTGGTTTTGGATTTTCAAAGATACATATATGGTTTTCATGAATAGATCGAATCAAAAGAAACTTTACATGATTTAATGTATATTGGATTTCATTCATATACATATGTTTCATATTGACTAAAAACTTAATTTGATGATTTTAATTCATGGTTTTAAGTTTTGCTTTTAACAAAACTTAGTTTTAAATTTAATGTCAAAAACATGGATATATCATTTATATGTGTATTGGATTCTATTCATACACACTATGCTTCAAAAGTGTTTTTATATCATGTTTTTGTATTTATACAAGTTTTGGAGAAAACAGATTTTCATTTCAAATTCAAGTTTTGGAAAATATCGTTTTTGGCACAAAAATAGTTGAAATTATTTGAATTTTGTGTTGAAGTTTAGTCACACATATTTGTTCTTCAAATATTTATAAGAACTTATTTTGTGGATTTTATGTGATTTTATGGGATTTTGTAGGTAAAAAAAAGTCCAAGTTTTCAAACCTACAAGACCCAGCCTGAGACCTCTGGCGGTCGACTGACCGGTTGATCGGACCACAGCTCGGTCGACCGGGCGGTCGACCGGTTTGCACAGACGTGCACAACTTGCCTTGGCCTATGGGCTGGTCGACTGTCCGGTCGACCGATCTAGAGAGCTTGCTCTCTGGATCTAGCCCCGGTTGACTGCACGGTCGACTGACCAGAGAGTTCACTATTTGGTTCTGGCCTCTTTCGATCGGCGGTCGACCGACAGGCAAATTGCCTTAGGGCGGTCGACCAGTCGGTCAACCAACAGCCTCAATGGTCAAAAATCTGACTGTTGGCCGTTCGACTGGGCGGTTGACCGATCGGTCAGTTTTGACCTGATCTGGACCCAAACGACTATATTTTCAGACCTTATAAATATGGGTTTTTTGAGGCGAGTTTTAACTAAGATTTTTGAGAGCAAATTTTCCCACCTTCTCAAGTTTTTTTAACAAAGTTTTCAAAAGGGTTTTTGTGCCAAAATTCTCTATCTTTATTTGTTTTCAAAGTTTTGAAAAATTAAAGAAAATCAAGTCTTTGGGAAATCTATTTTGTTCTTCATTTTATATATCCATCAAGAAGTTTTTCACAAGTATTTTCTTTGTTATTTTAGTTTCAAATATTTTGTTTTCTCACATACTTAAGCTCAAGTGTATTTTCCTTTGCTTTGTGCTTGGCTAGGTGCCCGCCTATTGTGTAGAGGTTTGTGTTAGAGAGGAGTTATGTACTCCCGGTTTTGAGTTATAATTTCTCGATGTAGGTCCCTTTGTGGAAGGTCTTGTGTGGACGTAGTGGAAATCCTTCTGTGTGAAGGCGGGGACGTAGAGCAGTGGCTCGAACCTCGAAACATATCTTGGTGTGTTTGTGTTTGATCCACTATCTCTCAACTCTATCTCTCTTATATCTTGCATTGCTTTACATTGTTCATATTCGTATGCTAGATATTGTTTGTTTGCCCACCTTGTGCTCAACCAAGAGAGCTTATTAAAGCATCTCAACTCTTAATCTAGAGGAATCTAAAGGAGTACTTCTAGAGCCCTTCACGGGGAGTTCAGGCTCACTCTTTGTTAGTGTCACGCCCCGCTTCCCAAAATACGCTGTCACGCCCCGCTTCCCAAAATACGTGGAAACGGAGTCGCGACGAGAGTCGGCGACGTATATACACGAGGAAAATACTCCACGTAAATACGCTAAGCCTAAAGTAACCTGAACAAGCTATAAATCTGAACCATAATAATCAATCATCACTGCAATAATACATATAAAGGCTACACATGATCTTAAATGAAATAAGGAATAGAATAAAAGCCAAGTGTGATATACAGGAATCAAAGAACAATAGCAGGAATAAAAATGCAAGAATACCAGAATAAAAAGGAAGAGAGAGTCCAGCTCCTCGTAAAGCGTACAGTCTCATCGAACACCTGCACAATAGAAACAAGCGTCCAATATCTGGACGTGCAAATCTAGGGTCGTCAGAAAGCGACCTGGTGAGTGTGTGTGTAAAGCGGAGAACTCGTGCATATAAACAATGTGCATAGAATAATAACAAGAAAAAAACTGCAGTCATATGATAACTAAATAACATGATAAATAAACACTGAAAAACAATAACATGAATAAGAGTGCAGGTACAAGACAAGTAAAACAACTGTAACAAACAACTGATGTCTAGATGTGTATCCTAGCAATATCACTAACCTGGTACATAATCTGGTCCTGGTTACAATCATGTGTCTATCATAATGATATATATATATATATATATATATACAATCAGGTGATTACGGTCAGTCACAATGCATTAACAGTTTATTATTATTAATTATGTTAGCGAATACCAATTGTCACACGTAATAGACGCATCCCATACTACGCCTACCACACATGCCAATCGAGGTCCTAAGTTATTGAAACTGATCGGTTGGAGACATTGTCCATGCTTTAGGTGGGTCCCGTGCATACCCGGGAGCACGGCCCAGACTCCTGGCGCTGAACCAGGACCTACCGCAAGGTAGTCAGGAACATGTAAACAGGAAACAGGTACATGTATAACATGTATAACAGGAACAGGACGGGGTGCCAGTCACCCCACGGGAATCCTGCAGTGGAACCCTCTTTCGGCTGCGCAACCTAAATCCTAGGTCCACCCAAAATACAGACGCTGTCTCCTCCATCAACCTCCCCAATCCCAGTGTAAGTTGTTTAATAGCATGTTATTAGTTTATCAAGATTATTTAATATGCATGTTACTTAAATCACTGGGATAACTCGGTGGTAGTCACGGTAACAATATCAACATGTAATCAGGATACCGGTATAACAGGAATATATAATATCAAGGAACATGATACCGGTATAACAGGAATATATAACAAGTATAACATGCGGGTGTTGTTACCGTGTAATAATATTTTTCCCAGCAATTAAGTAACATGGACAAGATAGTTATCAGGTAGATACCAAGTATAATCAGTCAGGTTTCTCAGGTAAATCAAGATATCTAAGATGGGTAATGATCTACTGTCATGAATAGAATAATCCGAGTAATGTATGTAATCAACTCATAATCTCAAAAGCTATCCTCATGAATCTCAAACATCAAACCTTATTAAGGTAATCTGGTACAGTAATCACAAGTCCCATAAATCAACAATCGATTCTCTCATCCAACGATCAACTCTGATCCTCAAGTCATCGATATATCCAAATCTCAATAACTGAAATACTACATGTTTTGATACATAAAATCAAATCTTCATGTTCCAATTCTATCTGGATTATCACACACTCTCACTCTATCAAAGTCAATCACAGGATCCCAAAGTTAAGTAACATATCAGATATATATCTAAGATCTATCAGGTCAAGTCAATTCAATCAATATCTATTCCTCAAAATCAGATTCATCCAACTATAGTCAAGATCATAACTAAAGAGAGTAACGTCCTCAATCAATAAGAAATCTAGATCATCTTTATATCTACTATCCAACGTCGGTAAGATCATCAGTACTCCATCAACATAATTAAGGTAAATCCGAAAGTCTTTGGTCTAATAATCTAAAACCAAGATCATGTTACATGTCTATTTCAAGGGTAAGCTATACACTCATATAATGACAATCCAACAAGATCAAGCTCCTCTATAAACTGATCAAGATCCAATATAAATATATCATAGGTCAACTCCAACTCTAACTAAGTCAATGCCAGTCCAAGTATCAGCAAATCAGTATATTGGTAAAGCAATGTCATATCTAACACTTCCCGATATCAACGGGAATTCTAGTCAGGATAATCACTAACAACTGCCAATAAACACTATGCCTAATATATGTCCTCTAACCTCAAACATAACGTAGTTTAACTGATAGTAGATCAAATCAAGTCACAGTTCAGGGTATCCAATGCTAGGCCTAAGCCAATATCGGCGATCTACCGACACATGAAATGACACTAATCAATACTCTGATCGACAAAATAAATAAGGTGAATGTTCGCTCATGACTCATAGAGTGATACAGGTATCCATACTGGTAAAATAAATCAAATAGTCACATGAAATGATAAAAGTAAAACATAATATATATATAGACGACGGTAAATAAGAAAATGAGACAAAAGCAAATACTCACAAATATATATTAACACCCATTAGTAATTACTACACACACACACACCAACACACATTTATAAATTTCTCAATTATTACAATATTGCCACCATACAAAAATGTAAAACTAACCTCGAGCCAATAGTTCCATGATCATCAAGTACCAATACACATCGAGTAATTTGATATAATAATCGTCATTCCAACATATATCAATATCACAGCTCAGCTCTCTCACTCTAACAATCTAATCTGATTCCCAAGTCTTCAAGAGTTCCCTCTTCTATTAAGATCAGTCATGATATCCCAACGCTCGATAATATACCATATACATGCATCTAAGTTCTATTAGATCAAGTCATTACCACCAATGTCTATCTCTTGAAATCATATACATCTATCAATAACCAATACATAATCCATGGGTGAAGGTCTACATCCAATAAAGCAACTATATCCAGCTGACAGACAGGTATTAGTCGACTAGGGGAGATGAGTAGTCGACTAGAGGGAGGGTTAATCGACTAACAAAGTGGACCAAGTCGACTACACAAGGGCCAAGTCGACTACACGAGGAGAGCAAGTCGACTGACAGAGAAACAGAGAGTTGCACACTTCCAGGAATCCAAGTTAGTCGACTATAGGGCAAGGTGTAGTCGACTATACTTGCTATTAGTCGACTACAAAAGGGGTCAAGTCGACTATCAGAGTATACAGATGGTCAAACAGAGAGTCTACAATTTCCTGGGAGGAGACCTAGTCGACTAGGGGTGCTGGATAAGTCGACTAACGGAGGTATTAGTCGACTAATATCAGGTATTAGTCGACTAATATCTCTGCCAGGGCAGAGAACAGAGGCGCATCAACGCCTGATCTCACATACAATTAAATATATATATATATATATCCTCTCTTGCACATATCAATGCATAGAAATTCTACATCACATGCTAATTCATACCACACGCATAAACACATCTATAAACACGAAATTAAATAAAGAGAGAGGGAGGAAGAGACACTCACATCGGGAAATCTGATCGTTGCCGGCGTGTCGCTGTTGCGGTCGCTGTGGTGCCGCTCCTCGCTGTTGGACTGCAGGGGAGGGTAGCCAGGGTGCTGGAGAAGGCTGCCGTGTTGGTCTCCGACGACGGGCTGGCGTGGATCAGGAGAGGGGCCGAGTGAAGGGGTGTGCGGCAACAGGAGAGGGAGGAGAAGAGGTGGGCGGCTGTAGCATTGGGAGAGATTAGGGTTAAGATTAGGTTAGGGTTTCTTGTTTAGGTTAAGGAATATTTATAGGAAGAGTATTGGGTTTGAGGGTAGATGGGTATAAGCTAACGGGTTGAGGTCCAATAGATGAATAGGTGTTGGGTTTAGGCTAGCGGGCATGGGTTAGGATCCAATTAGATAATTGGGTATTGGGTTAATGAGTAGGATTAGGAATCCAAACGGGTAGATGGGTAATCAAGATAATGGGTAAAGAATCCAAATAGAGTGATGGGTATCGGATCACCAATGGGTACGGGCTTGAACTCCAAATGGGTATTGGTAGGATCAAGGAGTAAGACATGAATGGAAATCAAGGGATGGGGGATACAACTCTACAAAATAATAATCCAACATTAGTAGCAACATTACCTAATCAAAATAATACTATTAATAATACCAATAACAACTCGCAATACTTAATTACAAAATAATAGAACACTAATAATAATTACTGAGCACTAGTAATAAATAATGATACACTAAATAGAATAACAATAAATAATAATGGAAGAATAATTTGCCATATACTATCTGAAAATAATTTGCATATTCAACAATAATAATCACGAGAGAAATAAATTAACTTGATTAATTAAAAATAATCGGTAAATTAAAAATAAATACTTGAAGAAAATAAAAATACAGTAGTTTAGATTAGGGATATTACAGTTACACATTGTGTGCTTGCAATTAAGTTTTAAATTTCGCATCATTTGTCCTAAATTAGCAAGTACACCTATTTTACCCCCTCTAGGTGTATTTCAGATGAGTATGGAATGATCTACTAGATTTATCATAAAAATTTATTTGATTCTTTCTGGCAAAATCATTTTTATTTTCAAAGAAGAAGCTTTTAGAACATCAATTTGATTCAAAAGTTGTTTCTTTTCTTTTTCAAGATCAAAAATAATTTATCATTTGTAGAAATAGCATCATTTATTGAAGTCAAATCACATAATTTAGGATCACAAGATTATGCAATTTCTTAAGAGTAGACAATATTTTAGCTAGCTTCTTATATTCATGATTAAGCTCACAAAATGCATCTCCTAGTTCATCATATGAAAGAGGTTCTTTGGAATCGCAATCGGATTTTACCTAGTCTTTTTTTGTCATGAAACAAACAGTGGGGATGTGGGGAACAAGTTGAGCCGATTCATCGTCTCTATCCATGTTACTTGACTCCGGTTCATCCCAACCAAAATATAAAGCCTCCTTCTTAAAGTTTGAGTAATTCTTGTTCTTTTCCTTTTTTCGCTTAAGGCAATCCTTTGCTATGTACCACAGATTACTACAATTAAAGCATTTTCTTGAATTATAAGAAAACTTGTTAGAAAATTTTCTTCTAAAATTATTATTCTTCCTTACCAACTTTGACATCCTTCTTGAAAGATTTGCAACTTCTTGATTGATGTCGACATCGCTTCTGATGATTTTTGATCTCTTTTGATTGCATTCTTCTTTTTGGAAGAAGACTCCTTGTCCTTCTTTTTTTTTTCTCTCCTTTCCTTTGAGTTGTACTTCGTGTATCTTCAATTTATCAATGAGAGAATCAATGATAAGTTTGGTGAGATCGTTTGCTTTCTCGATTGTCGTGGTTTTGGTTCCCAAATCGACGTAAGAGATCGTGGGATCTTGTAGTTTAACTTCTAATTTGTATAAACATTGTCAAGAGAATGCATTGAGTTAATAATATTTGTGAAACGTGTAAATGTTGCATCAATAGGCTCATTTCATTCATTTTAAATAATTCATATTTATGAATGAAACTACTTATTTTGGATTCCTTCATTTGGGGTGTACCCTCGTGAGATGCATAATTTTTCCTAAATATCAAAAGCAGTTACACAAGTAGAAACTCTATTGAACTCATTTGGTGTGAATCCACATTGAAGAGCATCCATAGCCTTCACATTGAGCATTATCAACTTCTTTCCTCTTCCGTCAAAGCTCGACCCCTGTGGGTTCAACAAAATTTTTAAGACAACATTCAAGATATCAATATCAATGCGTCTCAAAAAAAAAATTCATTCTAGCTTTCCAAATAAGGAAGTTGTTGTCATTAAAGATAGGTGCTCTATTGGTCGATTAGACTCCATTGTCATATATCTTTGTTCCTTGGTTGTTGGACCAAATAAAATAGAGATCTGCTCTGATACCAAATGAAAAACACCTAGCGGGGGTGAATGAGTGATTAAAAATTAATATGGAGTAAATCTAAATAAAATAAGTAATGTAAGGAGAGCAAGTCCCTGACCAGTCCTCCCTCACAAAGATTTCTTCTTATTACATCAAAACGCAGCTTGGAAGTCACAACTCCTCTCAACTTGCCTCACCCTTTGAGATACCTCACTTTTTCAATGAAAAATAGAAATAAAACAATGACGATCAAGTGACCAGGAAAATTCTCTCTAATCCCAATAATAATATTAGAGTATGAGATTGAAGTTTGAGAATATGTGGAGAAAAGAAAATAGCACTAGATTGCTTTGAAAATAATGAAAGTGATTGCAAGATTTCTTTTGAAAGTTTTACTGAAAGTTCATAGCGTATTTATTTCGTATATGGCCAACAATCACTTATAGATTCTAAAAAATAGAGCTGTAAAATATATTTGATTGGCTACCAGTGAATTGTTTCACCCTAGGGTTCGGAGCTCTTCCTCAGAATACCTCGAAGGGGATGTGATATCACCTTCTTGCGTGTCTTGCTGGCTTCACTCTGCGGAGAGCTACTGCCCCACTCTTACAGGGCTTCCTGAGAGTCCTCATTTTGCTGCCTTGGAGAGACTCGGAGGAGGGGGCATTGAATTGCCTGTTCAGGAGCCATGGCATGGATGAAGATAGATGACTGCTTCCGGGAGGCATTTTCCGATGAGCAAGTCTTTGTTGCTTCAGCATATGGGGCCTGTTAATGGTGGCAGGACTGGAGCGTCTGGACCTTATCTACTGTATTTCTTTTTCAAAATTGTATACACAGTGATGTAATAGAATTTATTGTATTACTTTTGTTAGATGTAATTAAATAAATATAATAAAATGGTATTTGGGATGTAAATGTATTTTGTAATGGAAATATTTAATGTTTAGATCTTGCTTGGCTTGCTTTTACCATTAGATTTTGGAATTGATATGACCATGCCTCTTTGGAGATTGATTTTTATCTCTGGTATATTTGGCTGGATATGGAATGGCTTATTGAGTGTGTGCTGTTTTTTATTGGGGAGATCCCATTAGTGGTACCTGCAAACTTTTGGCCTCAAAGTGGGAGAAATCCCAGCAGCGGAGTTAGGTTCATAGTCATCTCTGATGAGATTAATCTCATCAACAGTTGGTTGGGTTCTAATTAGGGGTAATACCCATCATCAGATTGAGTTCGTCGTCTCCAAGTGGGCGTGGAACCTATTAGCGGAGAGGCGAACCCAGTTGGTCTCCAAGTGGGAGAAATCCTAGTAGCGGACTGTGCCTGACTGTCCGTAGGCTAGCCGACAGGGTGCCTGTAGGCGGGTTCGTGTTGCCGTCTCTGAGTGGGGGTGGAACCCATCAACATAGAGTGTAGACATAGTTGGTCTGCGAGTGGAGAAAACCCCAGCAGCGGAGTGTGCCTGCCTACTTGTAGGTTCGCCGATGGGGTGCCTGTAGACGGGTTCGTGTTGCCGTCTTTGAGTGGAGGTGGAACCCATAAACGAAGCGTACGAACATAATTGGTCTTCTCGTGGGGCAAATCCCAGCAGCGGAGTGTGCCTGACTGCCCGTAGGCTAGCCGATGGGGTGCTCATAGGCGGGTTCGCGTTGCCGTCTCCGAGTGGGGGTGAAACCCATTAGCGGAGCGTTCGAGCATAATTGGTCTCCTAGTGGAGGAAATCCTTAGCAGCGGAGTAGGGGCTTTATTCGATTGCTGAAATAAAATACATGAAATATAATCGAAATACAGGGGTATCATGAATGGAGGTACTGCCCTGTCTTTATTGGAGACGCGAGATCATTCAATCACTTTGTATTGGGCGACCATGTACTGAGCGCTCGACTGTCCTGACCCGGAGGCCGCTTTGGGGGTAAGGTTGTATTTTTTGAGGAAGCTTTGGCAGACGAGCTCATCAAGACACCTTGGTATGTTGTTGCAGTTGATGGTTCTTTGCCCCTTACTTTCATGGAAGAAACAATACTCTTTTGCTCCAGGGAGTGCAGGGTTGTATAGGATCGGTCTCGGATGCCTGACCAACGAGTGGTCCTTGATGGCGTTGAAGTCTTTGTTGATGGGGAGACTGAGCAGGGTGAAGTGCTCTGTCGACTTGAAGGTCTAAAGCAGACTCAGTGAGAGAATTGGGAGCGTCTGTCTTCTGTAGACGGGCTGCCCTCGATTTCAGTGCCTGGCTCTGTTAGTAGCTTCATACCGCGGCTTGGATTTTTCTCCATCATCGCGTTTGGCGGAGTGGTTGGCAGGGCTTTTCGTCATGTCCTCTAATTGGATGTAAGACTGAGCTCGGGATAAGACCTCACTCATCTGAGTGACGTCATGCTTCAACAAATGTTTGTATATGGGGTGAGAAACTTGCAGCCCGCTGATGAATGCAAGTGCAGAGACATCCTTACCTTAGGGAGGCTAGTTGGCTTTGAAAGTAACCGATGTGGGACTTGAGGCTATCACCTTGCCTCATTTTGATGGTGAGAAGGTAGTTGTTCTTCTTGGCCTCTCTGCGAGAGGGATACTGAGTGAGGAACGCTTTAGTCATCTCCTCAAAGTTGAAAGAATGGAGCGGCATAGATTAGAACCAATTTGAGGCCACACCTTTCAAGATGGACGAAAATGTTAAGCATAAGAGCGAATCGTTGCGGGAGTGGATCACCATCTTGTCCCAGGAGTGCCTGATGTGTTGAACTGGGTCACTAGTTTCAGAATAGTAGTCAAAAGTTGGTGTTGCGAACTTCTTCAGGAATTCGCACTTCAGGATCTTTTCGGAGAGAGGGGAGTCAGAGTCTCTAGCAGTGGCTTCTTTCGGTCCACTGCGGAGTTGAGCCTCCTCGATCCGTCTTTGAATCAAACTCATTGAGGACTCAAATGTCAGGAGACTCTTCGATTTTTCTCCAAGTCTAGCGGTGATAAGCTTCTGTTCGGGAACAAGGCGATTCAGCGTCGTCGGAGTAGTGTTCGTGAAGGGGGACGTTGATCTGGGTCACCTCGAATTTGTGATAGGCCCATTGGTCTAAGCCTCTCCGGTTTTGGGCTCGCTTTTTGACTATTTGCTCCTAGGATCCTTGGGAGGGTGGCTATCTGCGTCAGGAGCTAGTTGTTAAGTTGTTTCAGTGCTTCTTGCTCATAGGTGGCTCTCTCGTGGTCGAGCGCCGCTTGCTTCCAGTCATGATCTGTCTAGGCTTGTTGCTCTTTCATTTCAGCACGCATATGAAGGATTTAACTTTTGAGTAATGGTGTCTGTCGGATGCTGGAGGCTGCTCCTTGAGGTTAGGAGGAACCAGTGTCCTCGGTAGCATCCTATTGATTGACTGCATGTGGCGGGATCGTGTCCTCGACGGTGTTGTTGGTTTTGACTTTTGACAAGATGCTGTTGTGGGTGACAATTTGCTTTTTTAGCGCCATCGCACTAGGGAGGCTTTTTATGGAAGTTCTTGGGTTGGATGGGAAGGGGATCTTAGGTATGGACTCAGATCTCAATGAAAGCACCAGTTTGTGGTGAATAAAATCTGGCTTATCGTGGATCAAATTCACCACAAGCGATTTGAGGTGCTCTCCGGATGGTACCTGTTATAGCACACAAGAGAAAGGGCACCTTTCAAGTTAAGAACACCGGTGTGATGTCAGCGTAAGTTTCTCGGGTGTGAGAATCAGTAGGTGGAATGGTCGGAAAGACAGACAGAGGAAAATTGTTGGTATAGTAGATGGTGGTAGGACCGCACAGAGGGTAATTGCAGGTGTGTATTAGTATGGTGTGCATGTGCTTTTAGGGTTAGGGAAGCGATCCCCTTCTCTTAGGAGAAGAAGAATCATATATACCTGACACAGATGCCAACGTGAGGCGAGATTGACGGACTATTGTAACTGCACGATCTTCACGTGCTGAATTTGTTGTAACAGCCATAATCATTTGCCTTGATTGGTAAGATTAAATGCCAAGGAATCTACCACTATTCATAACTGCTCGCATTAATAGTGTCGTTACATGTTATGAACGTGAGTGAGGAAGATGTTGCATAAGTATCAGCAGAGATCATTGACGATCTGTTGTTGGAGCTTCAGGTTTGGAGTTGGGACCTTTTGGACAGGGAAGACCTCGGAGTGGTGAAGATCTCAGAATGGTAGAAAGCGGCTTTGGACCGAGAATGTCTTCTAGACGGAGGGGAGCTCGGGATGGCCAGGCGTGGTGGATGCCTCGGATTGGGCTTTGGGAGTAGTGAATTTCTCGGGGGATCTTTTGGTAGCTTGGACAGATGTCATCATCCTGAGGGTCAAATTTGACCACTAATGTTAAAATAAAATAATATTTTCATGCTTATTGAATTACTCCCGAATGGGGGCTCCACATAAAATGACAGATTATTCTTGCATTAAAATGAAAGGCTATTAAAGCTATAATGTGACCCGGAACCTTATAAAATCCATTTTGATAAAGATTTTTTTTCTAGAAGTGTGAGGGAGACGAGGTTAAGACCATGGAGGAGATCCCTAACAGTGGGAACCCATCCTTCGGATTGGCGAGCTGTTCCTTTGAAGAAGGTTCAATGTGGTAGAATCAAGTTGGATTGGTGACACTCGTGTGCAGCATCGACCTGGATATGTTGGTATCTTATTTGTGGCCTATGTAGCTACTACCCATTCTCTATGATGATGTTCTTATGAAACAGCTGGTTAGATTGAGTTTGACTCTTTATGAGTCCAACACATGAACTGTGGGGCATAACATCCAGCTGTATTACCCTTGGAGGACTTACCTACGTGAAAGGAGCCGTGAGGGGGTGGGGGGGCAGGGCTGACCCTTATAAACTCTCATGAGTCGATTTTGTGAGCATGGCCATTGTATAAGTCGATTTTGTGAGCATGGCCATTAATGCTCAATCAGCTCGCTCAATAGATGAGGACATACTGTGTGTATTTTTTTTGTCAATTTTTGGTAAAGAGACCTAATTTAAGGCTTAGTTCATTATGTTTCTCAGATTGCGATGAAGTTCACTAAGGGTAGGTTCAATGCCGCAAGCTACCTATCTCGAATCCAGGGAAACAAAATCATGTCACGCCCCGCTTCCCAAAATACGGAATACGGCTACGTGACGATGGCCAGCAGATACTCACGAAGAGGAAAATCTCTTCCATGAATACCTTACACTGTAGTAAATGAACCAAATTCTCGCACACATATACAAAAGACAGCCATAAGTTTCATTTTCACATAAAGATATACATCTACAATAGTCTTTGTCTGGATACAAGATTTGAAACATAACAAAGCAGAAATGAAAGAAGATACAATTTTGGCATCGGGACATCATAACAAGACAAAATGTCAAAATACTTAAGACAAGAAATGTTGGACTCATGCCTGGTAATCTTCCTGGATTCCTTCGAACAGTGACTCGTCAGTCTCCTCAAGCTCTGATGCTGAAAAATCAAGGTCCATCAGAAGCGGACCAGCAAGTGCACACACGAGAAGAGAAAGCACTAATATGGAAATGTGAAAGTAAGGACAATATAAGTAGAGCACTAGAATGGATGAATAATAAATCTGGCGGTAATATAAGCTGACAGATAAGATACTAGCGAGAGTAATAAAATACTAAATCGTGAGAAATAAGGTCATGTATGTATACTATGACATGTATATAATGAGCATGAAGCAGGAGTAATGTCATATATCGTAATCATCAGGTCACAAGATCATAAGTTAAGAACAATATGGCAACTCCAGAAATATCATGTAGTCAAGATTATCCATGTCACAAATGATAGTTCTAACTCTAGTATGTTTTATTACCTAACTAATGTAGCCATCCTGTGCCCCATCCCACAGGACAACTACATATCAAACAAGTGATGCGTTAATGGATCCTGATAGCATGGAGAAACAATTCACTGTACTCAGGTATTATGTAACTTGTAATAACAGGAGCACACATAAATAACAAGATCACGTGTGGCATCCAAACCTACAAGGGGTCGCCTTTCCAAGCACTCCTCCCTGGATTTTCCCTACTACAGTCTCCCCTAGTAACCTCAGCTTGATTAATTTTATTAATCAATGTAAGTGCAAGATAATGTGCGACTCAGTGTATATGATCCAGAAACAGTGTCATGGATATCAGTGTCACATAGTGAAAACAATGTGTATCAAGATCACGAGACAATATAGACAAATGGCAATATCAACTGACAAGTACATAATAGTATAAGTGATGCCAGTGTATTAGGATGTAGACATAATCATAAAATAGTAATCATGACATAGGATAGTAATCATGACATAGGATGACGTCAACCTACTTGTTCAGTATTTACTAATTTATGGTTATATTTGAATGATCATTTATGTAACAAACATCCTATACATGCATGTCTTATAATACACATGATCAGGGAAGGATATGGGAATCGAGATTGGAAAGAAATTTATAAACTAACAAAGGAACATAGAGGAGAGAGAGTATGTGTACTTGCCTGATATCGTTGGAATCTGAATTCCCGTAACTGCAACCGCCTCTGGGTAAAATTCACGGCTTAAATATTACGGAAATTAATTAGAGACTTGACATGTTATTTATTCAGTGATAAATTGAATGAAAATGTAATTTTTACTATTTATTATAATTTTGGTTGGTTAATATTTTCAATTCAATTTCTTTATTTATAGCAACTATTTAAAAATATAATTTCATGATAAAATACATGCATAAACTAATAAATTGATGTATAATATTTATTTTTTACTGAATTATGAATTTTATATTTTTTTGTGATATTTAGAAATTTATTGGCAATTTTTAAATAAATGATCATTAAATAATAATTATAAAGAATATTTAATTTCATGTTATTCTAAGTAATATTATACTCAAAATAATTTTACAGAGTCTCAAATTTAGTTTGTGATTTTCTGTGAATTTTCTGAAAATTTCTGTGAATTTTCTGAATTAAAATAAACCTAAAAATCAATAAAAATCAAAAAAAGGCTTAACGGGTCTTTTTGCTATAGTAAGGGGTCGCTACTGTAATGTATTTGGGTCTGGATTTATTATAGTAAAATGTTACAATAATTTTTCTACATATTTTTATTATATTATATTTATTTATTCTCTCTCTTTTTTCTTTTTCTGTTTCTTTCTTTCTTCTCTCTCTCTCTCTCTCTCTCTCTCTCTCTCTCTCTCTCTCTCTCTTAATGAGGTTGCCCAACTTTTATTTATATTTTATGTTTTTGTGATTCATTGATCTTTTGTGTTCTCTAAACTCAGGCTTTTGGGAGGGGGAACTCTTGGGGTTAAGTGACATAACCAAGGGAAAGCTTGAATTTTCTTATAGCGTTCATTTTAGCCTATTTATGTAGTTCAACATGGGATGGCATATGGAAAGAAAAGTAGTTTAAATATTAAACCTTCGTCATTCTATTTGTTATGAATAATTATGAGACAGGTACATCACACAAAGGCACGCAGTGTTGCGCGCCTCGCCGGCCGCGCACGGCGCCTGCGCGAGCGGCGAGCCAGAGCCCGTGTATTTTTTATTTCTTTTTCTTTTGTTTTGATTGAATCTACTTGTCTGATTCAAGATCCGAAGGTTTCCAAATCTCGAGATCCGCGCAACGGGTGCAACCAATCGTCCGTTATCACAATTCTCGAGATTTAGCTGTTGAATTGGTGGTTGACAATGTTTTATATCATTTTTATACTCTTATTTATTTTTTTTTGTACATATATAATGCTGCATGGGCATGTTTTAGTGAATGCGCAGATAAACTTGCTAAGAGGAGAAAGTAGCAAATGTGGTATTTTATCTCTCAGAAAGGACGACAGCTACACACTCCTGAATTTTTGGACCTGCCACAAGGAGCTTGGATTCAAGATGAAGAATGTGATGTTGCTGGAGAAAGAACTGATATTGGTTTCATTGTAACAAGATGGATCCACTTCACAAGAAACCCACATCAAACTAAAATATTTTGATTTCAATGGGCCTGAGATGCAAATACCACAAGTCAAGGGTATTAAACACACTATTTTTTTAATTTTTTATTTCTGATGGGATGTGTTGAAAATGTACCAGGCCTATTGCGGTGGGATTTTTCAATGCGATCGATCGAGCGGTCAATCTCGCACCGCAGGGAATGAAAGTGTGGTGGAGATTTTCCTATGCGATTGATCTAACAGTTGATCTCACACCACTAGCAAAAGGGGTCTACCTAGAATGGTACAGAATATAAAGATCCAATCAATAAACAGATGTAGACAAGGATGTTTACGTGGCCCAAAATGGGGAAAAAAACCACGGGGAGGAGAGAAGAATGATTCACTATCTTTTTTGTGTGTTACAAGAGGGTTTTGCTCAATGCATTTTCTCTTCTCTTCTTTCTCTTCTTCGTTTTTTTCCCTCATTCCCTCGGTTCTTGGCCTATATATAAGCTGTTTGTGATGTAACTGATGGTGCGGATCTTTCTTCGTGATTCATGATCCGCAGTTAAGATCCTTCCATATCCATTTAGATTGTTGTGTTTTATTGTTGGGATTGGCATACTGAGATATCTGCCGTTGTCCATAACCGTTCCTGCTAGAATAGGGGGTATTTAGAACGTGGGTATTTCATGGCAGGCGTAATCGTTCTTGCGATCCGGAAGCCTTGCTGTTGAGCTATGTCCAGTAGGAGTCTGGTGAGCCTGATAGTCACGGATGTCGGGGTGATAAGGTACTCGGGGTCCTCTCATCAGAGTTGGGATGTGTCTCGGGGTTGGGCTCGGACTTTCTCTCCTCAGGGTTGCATGTGAGCCGCTTGGAATCTTGGGCATGTTGTATGCTTAAGGTACTGGGTTTAACCAGATCTTGACCACTATAGATGCCCCCCGCCCTTATGATTGTCGAAGTTATGAGAGGGAATCGGAAGAGCGAAGTCAATGGAAGCATTTAAGTGCACTGAACTCGCCTAGAAGCTTCAAGTTTAGATCAGGCTCATTAATGTGCGTTTACAGCTGGCTTCCAAGGTGGCGTCTTTTCGAATCTCCCAGTCATTTAATGGATTAGATCATGCGGCAGCGACGTGGCCGAAAGTTTATCTGTTTTTTCCTTTCAAAGAAAGACACGAGCAATACGAGCATGTAATATATATTGTATTACTCTTGTTAGATGTAACCAAGCTTGCATTTAGATGGATGTAAAAAAGCAGTAAATTAACATGAAAGTATTGTTTTGATCTTGTTTGGACTGTGTTGTGACTGTTTTGTTTGGAATTGGATGTTTGCTCGGAGAATTGTGACTCCGAGATGATTGGAATGTGTTGGCCCAATGGCCTTCCACTCTAGTTTTGATGATGATCAACACTCATGTAGTTATGTTTACTAATATTCTTGTGTTTCTAAGTTTCAGATCATTAATAGATATTAGTTGGTGATTAGCTTCAACAAGATGATTAGAAGCTATTCATGATGATTCCGGTGCCAAAGCTTAAAGATCATACCTTTGCACTTGGAGAATCACGGAGTTTTGGAGCAAGTCTACTTGAAGATGAAGATCGTCAAGAAGACTTAGGTATCCTAGTTTAGATAGAGTTTTAGATCCATTTGTAAAGCTTAGTTTAGTTGATATGCTCAAGTGCACAAAACACACACGTTTTATGATTTGATATTTGGTTTTTATGAATAGTTGTTCAAAACAAGTTTACATATGGTATATGTATAGTAGATGTTTTCTATTTATACATACATGCTTTAACTTGGTAAACAAACTTATTTTGATATCCCTATTCATGTTTTGGAAAATTCTAGTTTGATAAAATACAAGTTTTGTTTTTGATAAAATTGGCAAGACACAAAAATGAATTGATATGATTGATATATGTCTTGAAATTTTTATCACAAGTTTGGTTATCAAAGTAAAATGATAAAACAAGTTTTAGAAAAACATGTTTTTACAAAAACAGTTTTTATTGTGATTAAAACTATTTTTTAGATTTACTGTGAATTTATGGGATTTTTATTGAGTGAAAAGACCTATTTTCAAATCCCGTATCTGTGCAGATCTGCACTGTGCCTGCCAGGCCAGTTCGGTCGACCGGACCGGTCGACCGCACCAAGTGGCCGGTCGACCGGGTCGGTCGACCGATGTGCACAGACTGCACGCTGGCTACACATTGTAGTCGGTCGACCGGACCGGTCGACCGGCAGTCTGTCAGACTGCCACATCAGCCTAACGGCTAGTTTTTCCTAGGGGCTATATATACCCCATTTCTCCATTGTTTTGGCTAAGATTTTTAGAGCTAAAAATTTCAGACTTTCTCTAGTGTTTAAAAGAGTTTTTAAAAGGGTTTTTAAGCCAAAAAGATTTCATCTTATTTGTTTTTGGGTTTTTGGAAAATCAAAGAAAGCTAGGGTTTTGGATTTTGATTTGGTATTTCATTTTCTATCATATACAAGAGATTTCCCAAGTAGTTTTTCTTGTTGCTTGTTTCCAAAAACACTTTGTTTCCACACTTGAGTTATCTTCTATCCTAAACTATTAGGATCTTTGTTTGTGGAAAAGAAAGAGAAAGAAAAAGAGAGTTTGTGATTTTGAACCACTTGTTGTAAACCCTCCTTTATTTGTTGTATCCCTCTTCGGTAGAGGTGATCGGAGTGGTATTGGTTTGCTCCCTCTTAGGTAGAGGTGGAGTTTGGTTGTGAGCCTCTTCAGTAGAGGTGTGTGGATTGGTTATTGTTTTGGCTACGGGCCTAACCCCTCGGTTGTGAGGAGGTTGTTGTTTGAGAGAGGAGTTTGGTACTCCTAGAGTTGTAAGAAATCCTCTTCGGTAGAGGTTCCCTCGGTGGGAGTTGAGATAGTGAAAATCCTACACGTGGTGTAGGCGGGGATGTAGAGCAAGGTGCTCGAACCTCGAAACAAATCTTGGTGTTTGCGATTGCTCCCATTGTCTCTCTAACTCTCTCTCATTTACTTTGTGCAAAGCATCATACTTCATCTCATATCATACTTGCTTGTGTTGAGCATATTTCTTATTGCCTTGCATTAATTCATATTGCTATATCCTTGATTGCTTGGCTTGATTGTGTGTGCACATTGCTTGAATTGCTTGTGTGTTTGTGCATCACCTATACTCATCCAACAAGAGCTTCACATAGCGCCTCAACCCATATCTAGGGAATCAAGAGGAGTTAGTCCAGAGCCTCGCAAGGGGAATTCGGCTACACTTATTGGATTGTATTAAGTGTGTTGCAAGATTTGCATTAGCTTCCGCATTTAGCGCACTTAGTTTGCATTTAGTTTATTAGATTAGCACTTACACCTATTCACCCCCCCTCTAGGTGTTTTTCAATTGGTATAAGAGCTAGTGCTCCTGATACTTAGGCTTAACATCCTAGGAGTGAGATCCATTTGCTTGCTAATCTCATTTGCATTTGCTTGTTTGCACACATCTAGTTTATACCATGGACTTCATGACCCCACCTAGCTATGATCCTTCCAACATTGATATTTGGAAGTATAGGATGTCCATGTACCTAAAAACCCTAGGTTTGCATGTCTTTCTTGCCGCCACCAAGAGATGTTATCTTGGTGATTGCAATCATATAGGGGCCAATGCACAAGCCCTAGAGGCCATTAGAAGCACTTTACCTAAAGACTATCTTTTATGTGTTCTAATCTTGATTCCGCTTTTGCAGTGTGGAACAAGTTGACAACAACCACCAACCCCTCCAAGCTTCAAGTCAAATCCAACAAGAAGAGGAATCTAGCGGAGAATCCGAGCCACAACAATGCTACATGGTCCAAGAGAATGACTCCCTTGAGGTACATTCGGAATCTCAACTAGATAGTAATGATTGTGCTAGTTCTTCAAATGATTATGTTGATCCCCATGCCTTAAATGAAGTACTTTCTATTGTTTGTGAAAACTAATAGAAAAATATAACTTGTTGAAAAAGAAAAGTCTAGGAATTGAACAAGAAAATAAGAGTTTGCATGCTAGATTTAACAATGTTTTGCAAGAGAAGGTTGAGGTCTATAATGAAAGGGATTCATTGAGATCTCAATTGGAACTTGCACTTAAAGAAAATGAATTTTTAAAGTCTAAAAATGATTGCCATGCTATTTTAAAGAAAAATGAAAACTTGTCTTCTAGAGTTGATTTTGTTTTAAAAGAGATGTTGTTTTGAAAAACAAAATCATTTCTATTTCCAATGATTTAAATGTTTGCTTAGAGAAAAATATTGTTTTGCAAAATAAGATTGTTTCCCATGTTTGTCATGCTAGGGTAGTTTCACCTAAATCACCATTCATGTTCCACTTCTTCTATGCTCGAAAATGATATAAATTTGTTAAAGAAGAAAATGGATTGTTTGGGCTCCACTATGAGCCAATGTGCCATGAACCACTCACGGTTGGAAACCTTGGTTCGAAAGAAACAAGTTCCAACTTCTATGCATGCACACCCTCCACGGCATACACATGCTCCTCACGAACACCATCAACACATGTATGCTCATGTGTACTCATGTACACATTGTGGACGTAAGGGCCATCTTGCTAAATTTTGTTATGATAGATTACATACTCCTAATTTAGCAAAGAATTTTGTTTGGGTTAGAATGAGACTAACCCCCATGGACCCAATAGAGTATGGGTACCAAAGACCACCCCTATTGTTTATGATGTAGGTGTGGGCTCTCACATGACGTGAGAGTGATGACACCTTGGAGTGGATGCGTTCCGGACTTAAAGGAAATCATATGGATGCATCACTTTCAAGGGAAGGTTTGGTGGAGAGGACCATCATGCTTTGGAGACAAGGAGAGTTGCTTCTTCGGTTTTTGGTAAAATCCTTTACTCCCATTTATTGTTTACATGCTTTTAATATTCATTGTTTATAGCATGTTTTTATTGTCTATGGATTAGTATGTATATGCCATGTTTATTAGATCCTTGACATACATGTATAGTATTTGAGACACACATGCTTATATGATCCCATACTTAGTGTTCTCACTTATGTTTAAGCTATAATGTACATCATGAATCTAATACATGTGAATTCACATAATAATCATGTTTTAATTTTCCATGATGACTTTTATCATGATGATTTTTATATGTGTTTTTGATGCTTCATGTTTTGAATATATGTTTAAGTGTTAGTTTTCATTAAAACTAGTTATATACTTTTACATAGAGTGGGCTACAAATAAATCTATATATAGTTGGAATTGAATGCTTATTTGAACCCATTAGATGTGCTAGTATAGTCTAGTTTTGATGATTCATACATTTCAAACTTGTATTCCATTTTTGGATTTGTTTTATGATTGTGTGTTTCACTTCATGTATATGTTTGTATTGCCAAACTTTAAGATATACATGTATACCCCTTGAGTCATTTGCCTTTCATGCAAATCTATATTTGGACTCAATTGTGTTTAGGGATATGTATGTATACTTCATGTTTGACAATTCATACATATACCTTGAAATGAAATTTGTTGTGATGAAAATTTAGTTTTTCATGTTTCATGTATTTATGTTTAACTTCATGTATATGTCCATCTAGTTCAAACTAATCTTATACATATACATCCTTTTTGAGGCACGTGCCTTCATGAATATTCATTTAGTGGACTCGTTGAGTTTTGGATATGTATGTATATTTTAGCTTGTATTAGACATACATATGCCTTGAAGATTAAATAAGGAGTTTTATATGACTTTTCATGTTTTTGATGGAATTATGTTTTAAGGAATAATTGAGCTTAATGAAATATTTTTCATGATTATGATCTTCACATATTATTTGTACACTCATATCTATTGCTCATGTTTTGTTTCTCATGAGTTATGCTTTATTGGTTAGAGTGATGATTATCATGTGAATTTCATTTTTGTTTTATTCCTTACTTGAAGGATTTCGTGCTAGTTAACAAGTTTTCCATTTAACTAGTTGCCGTGTTCTTCATCTTGGTAGTGATTTTCAAACAAAACTACATTTTCAAATCTATCTTTGAAAACCCCTATCTTCAAGGGCGGTAGGATGGGAGATCATGTTCATGTATGCCCTAAATTGAAAATCTTTAAAACTTGAATTATGATTGGGTGGTAGAAATATGATGTATACACTTGAACTTATTGTTATGTCAATTAGTATCATTGAACTCTTTCAATTGGTATCATTGTGATCTTCTTGTATACTCATATATGTTTTGTATGTATGTATGCTTTAAATTCCAAGTATATCAATTTCTATTGGTATCTATCTTTCATACATATATATGTTTGTGTTTATGCTAGTGCTTGAGTTTCAATTTTGTTTAAATTGATTACTTTTAAATTGTTATCAAGACTATGCATGTCTTTAGTTTGTTTTTCATAAAGGGGGAGAAAATTTGATTTTGTATTTCAATTGGTATTTGTACTCCCACTCTTTATGATTAAAAGTTATTATTTTGAACATATGATATCAACATCAAATTTGTTTATATATTTTCAAAATGAAATATATTCTTACAATTGGTATCAAAATTTGTGTTTAGACATTCAAAATTTGTTATGTTATTTTACAATTGGTAATTTGTTATGTTTAATTACAATTGGTATTTTCAAAATTTTGTTTAAAGAAAATATTCAAAATTTTGATTTGTATTTCCTATATGTAAGGAGAGCTTAACATCTCTCTTACATATAGATTCATGTTGAGTATATTATAAATTGAGGAGCTTGACAACTCTTCTTTATATGATATACGTGTGTAGGAGGAGCTTCACATCTCCTCTTATGCATTACATAATATGTGTTATGTGAATTGGGGCTTGTCATCCTTTCTTCATGTAATGCATATGTGTAGGGAAGCTAACTTAGCGTCTTCCTCTTCATGAATGTATATAGCATATAACACTTATTATCCTTGTTTATTTTCTTTTGGTATCAAGATGCTTCATTGACATATTTTCAATTGATATCATGTTTTTTAAAGTCACCCCTTATTGACTTTGTTTTTGTTTTAGATAAAAAGGGGGAGAACATTGTTGTATTATTTTGATTGACAAAAAGGGGAGAAAGATTTTT
Source organism: Agave tequilana (assembly GCA_038442645.1). Classification (NCBI taxonomy): domain Eukaryota; kingdom Viridiplantae; phylum Streptophyta; class Magnoliopsida; order Asparagales; family Asparagaceae; genus Agave; species Agave tequilana. The sequence goes on along the minus strand of JAVJIF010014347.1, from coordinate 18,477 downwards.
ACCCCTCATTTTATCTATGGTTTTGATTGTTTACCCCTTTGTTGATGATTGACAAAAAGGGGGAGAAAGATTTATGAAGTTTTATATGCATGCTTATGTTTTATATGCATATATTATGTTTTAATCTCAAGAATATTAAGTTTAATTGATTTATAGAGTTTGCTTTGTAATTGGTATCTAGAGCTTATTTTGTTTTGAATATTCCATTTGATATCTAGAACCATTTATTGTTTATGCATATGCATGTTTCATGTTTAATATTCATTGCATATATTTATTGTTTATCCCTATGCATGAGTTAAGGGGGAGCTTCCTTGAAGCTTATCTTTAATCCATGCATATATAACTCCATGAGTTTTGTCATCATCAAAAAGGGGGAGATTGTTGGCCCAATGGCCTTCCACTCTAGTTTTGATGATGATCAACACTCATGTAGTTATGTTTACTAATATTCTTGTGTTTCTAAGTTTCAGATCATTAACAGATATTAGTTGGTGATTAGCTTCAACAAGATGATTAGAAGCTATTCATGATGATTCCGGTGCCAAAGCTTAAAGATCATACCTTTGCACTTGGAGAATCACGGAGTTTTGGAGCAAGTCTACTTGAAGATGAAGATCGTCAAGAAGACTTAGGTATCCTAGTTTAGATAGAGTTTTAGATCCATTTGTAAAGCTTAGTTTAGTTGATATGCTCAAGTGCACAAAACACACACGTTTTATGATTTGATATTTGGTTTTTATGAATAGTTGTTCAAAACAAGTTTACATATGATATATGTATAGTAGATGTTTTCTATTTATACATACATGCTTTAACTTGGTAAACAAACTTATTTTGATATCCCTATTCATGTTTTGGAAAATTCTAGTTTGATAAAATACAAGTTTTGTTTTTGATAAAATTGGCAAGACACAAAAATGAATTGATATGATTGATATATGTCTTGAAATTTTATCACAAGTTTGGTTATCAAAGTAAAATGATAAAACAAGTTTTAGAAAAACATGTTTTTAGAAAAACAGTTTTTATTGTGATTAAAACTATTTTTTAGATTTACTGTGAATTTATGGGATTTTTATTGAGTGAAAAGACCTATTTTCAAATCCCGTATCTGTGCAGATCTGCACTGTGCCTGCCAGGCCAGTTCGGTCGACCGGACCGGTCGACCGCACCAAGTGGCCGGTCGACCGGGTCGGTCGACCGATGTGCACAGACGTGCACGCTGGCTACACATTGTAGTCGGTCGACCGGACCGGTCGACCGAGTTGAGAGTTCAACTCTCAGGATGTTTCGGTCGACCGGGCCGGTCGACCGCTAGTGCCCAACGTCACTTTTCTGACCGTTGGCGGTCGACCGGACCGGTCGACCGGCAGTCTGTCAGACTGCCACATCAGCCTAACGGCTAGTTTTTCCTAGGGGCTATATATACCCCATTTCTCCATTGTTTTGGCTAAGATTTTTAGAGCTAAAAATTTCAGACTTTCTCTAGTTTTTAAAAGAGTTTTTAAAAGGGTTTTTAAGCCAAAAAGATTTCATCTTATTTGTTTTTGGGTTTTTGAAAAATCAAAGAAAGCTAGGGTTTTGGGATTTTGATTTGGTATTTCATTTTCTATCATATACAAGAGATTTCCCAAGTAGTTTTTCTTTGTTGCTTGTTTCCAAAAACACTTTGTTTCCACACTTGAGCTATCTTCTATCCTAAACTATTAGGATCTTTGTTTTGTGGAAAAAGAAAGAGAAAGAAAAAGAGAGTTTGTGATTTTGAACCACTTGTTGTAAACCCTCCTTTATTTGTTGTATCCCTCTTCGGTAGAGGTGATCGGAGTGGTATTGGTTTGCTCCCTCTTAGGTAGAGGTGGAGTTTGGTTGTGAGCCTCTTCGGTAGAGGTGTGTGGATTGGTTATTGTTTTGGCTACGGGCCTAACCCCTCGGTTGTGAGGAGGTTGTTGTTTGAGAGAGGAGTTTGGTACTCCTAGAGTTGTAAGAAATCCTCTTCGGTAGAGGTTCCCTCGGTGGGAGTTGAGATAGTGGAAATCCTACACGGTGGTGTAGGCGGGGATGTAGAGCAAGGTGCTCGAACCTCGAAACAAATCTTGGTGTTTGCGATTGCTCCCATTGTCTCTCTAACTCTCTCTCATTTACTTTGTGCAAAGCATCATACTTCATCTCATATCATACTTGCTTGTGTTGAGCATATTTCTTATTGCCTTGCATTAATTCATATTGCTATATCCTTGATTGCTTGGCTTGATTGTGTGTGCACATTGCTTGAATTGCTTGTTTGTTTGTGCATCACCTATACTCATCCAACAAGAGCTTCACATAGCGCCTCAACCCATATCTAGGGGAATCAAGAGGAGTTAGTCCAGAGCCTCGCAAGGGGAATTCGGCTACACTTGTTGGATTGTATTAAGTGTGTTGCAAGATTTGCATTAGCTTCCGCATTTAGCGCACTTAGTTTGCATTTAGTTTATTAGATTAGCACTTACACCTATTCACCCCCCTCTAGGTTTTTTCAGAATGTTGTTTTGTTTGAAATGGTTTGGCGTGTGGTTCCCAAGTGGTATCTGTCCCACAGCGGCACCTGCAAGTTTTGCCTTCAAGTGGGGGAAATCCCAGCTCCAGAGTTGAGCCTCCGAGAGGGAAAATCCCTGCAACAAAGTTTGACTCGATGTCGCTCCGAATAGGGGGTATCCCAGCTACAGAGCTATATTGTCGGGGATCTGAGTGGGGAAAATCCCTGCAGCAGGCTCAGATCTCGAGTGATTGGAGTTTTGTAGGATGATTTGTAGTTATCTCTGAGTGGGGTTAATCCATCTCAGGCATGTAGTTCAGGGAATGGGTGTAGTAGTTAAAATGCGCACACGCATATGATGATACATCGATAAAAAATGATAGATGCATCATAGGTTTCAATCATTGAAGAATTTAAAACATAATACCTGTCGCCGATTTCCTGCGGGAACGATTGAAGTACATCCATACGAGGTTGGTACGCTTAGTAGATAATCCGATTAAGGAAACCCTCATGATATGCCTAAACACATGCAGTCGCATTCTCGTCGGTACCTATATAAAAGTGGTCTGATATGATGTATAACCCATCGATAGATTGGATGCATCTTCTAGATAGGGCCCCTACCAAGAGTAATGATTTGATACCTCCAACGTGGGTGCAAACCCAATAGCGGAGTTATTCTCCGTGTGCGGGATTCCCACATTCGAGTTATCTTCGAGTGGGAGAAATCTCACTGCGGAATATGAATTGATGGATGTATTCATCTACACGTAGGTTCAAATGAGGGGATCCAGTAGGCTAGTGTTCATGTTCCGAGTGGGGGAAATCCCAGCAGTGGAACATCAAACAGAGGCTTTGAGAGGGAAAAATCCCTGCAGCAGAATGGGGGACTCTGAGTGGGAGAAATCCCATAGCAGAAGGTTTCGATTCTCATAGGACGATTGAGAAAAGCCCGTGGGCATGTCTGCGTTGTCGTCTCCGAGTGGGAAAATCCCAGCATCAAAATGTACACACTTATTCGAGTGGGGAAAATCCTAGCAGTAGAGAAGTCTGGTTGCCGCCTCCAAGTGGGGAAAATTGTATCTGCGGGGCGTATGGATGGATGTATCTTGTAGAGCAATCTTGTTGCTGCCTTCGAGTAGGTTATCACCATTTTCAGGGTGAGTGGATGATTGTATGTTGTGGAGCAAATTCGTTGCTGCCTCCAAGTGGGTTGTCTCCATCTTCAGGGCTAGAAGACAGTTGTATGTTGTGGAATAATCTCGTTGCTGTCTCCGAGTGGGTTGTCTCCATCTTCGGGGTGAGAGGACAGTTGTATATTGTGGAACAATCTCGTTGCTGCCTCTTAGTGGGCTGTCTCCATCTTCGGGGCTAAAAAATAGTTGTATGTTGTGGAATAATCTCGTTGCTGTCTCTGAGTGGGTTGTCTCCATCTTTGGGGTGATGTGGAACAACCTCGTTGTTGCCTCCGAGTGGGTTGTCTCCATTTCGGTGCGAGAGGATGGTTGTATGTTACAGATGTGAGTACTGCAAAGGAGGGATGTATGGTTAGGAGAATAAAATAATACTTTATTCAAAAATGTAGTACATGGATTGAAATTAGGAGGTATATTCCGTGTAAGTGGTTCGGGGAGTCAGTCGATCGTCTTGTATTGCATGACCATGTGCTGTTCCCTTGGAGGTTGGATATTCGGATGTCCTTACGCGGCTTTCGGAGTGAGGACTTACTCTTTAAGGAAGCCTTATTTTATGAGCTCCTCTAGGTACTTCCGGAGGGCCCAATAGTGGATAATATGGTGTCCCTTGCCTTCGTGGTAGGAGCAGTACTCCTCCGATCTGAGGAGAGAAGAATTGTGTTGGAGCGGTTTTGGGCGTTTGACCCACAGTTGATCTTTGATTGTGTTGTGACTTCATCGATCGGAGCTTCAACGGAGTGAAGCGTTCCATCAATCTGTCGTCTCAGAGTGAACTCGGGGAGGCGAACGAATGCGCTTGCCTTTTGTGAGCAGCCTGCACTTGTTGCCGATCTGGAGGGTGGTCGAGAGCTTCACGAGGAGAGTTCGACTTTCCTCTGCCATAGCTTGACTTTGCGGGGTGGTCGGAGGAAGCCTTTATCGCCTCTTTGAGTTGGATGTATGGCTGAGCACTGATAAGAATCTCTCTCATCTTGGCGATGCTGTGCCTCAGGAGACTTGTACAGGGGTGAGCAACTTGCAATGCTGATGAATGCGAGGATGTCAACTTCCTCCCCGCAGTTGGAGACTTCGGTAAGTTGATTTTGGAAGAAATTGAGGTACGACTTGATGCGGTCTCCTTACCTCATTCTGACAGAGTGAAAGTGGTGGCTATTCCTCTTAGCCTCTTAGCGGGAGGCATATTGGATGAAGAACGCTTCAATCACCTCAGCGAAGTTGTGGAGTGAATTGGGGTGGCAGCGAGTAGAACTAGTCCGAGGCCACACTTTTCAGGCTGAAAGGAAATGTGAGGCACAAGACAAGGTCATTGCAGGAATAGCCCACATCTTGTCCCAAAAGTGGCGGATGTGCTGTACTAGGGTCACTCCGGAGTAGTAGTTGAATGTTAGAGTGGAGAACTTCTTCGGTAACTCGTACTCTTGGATCTCTTTGGAAAAGGAACTTGTGGATCTTAGCGGTTGGAGTAGGGTGACCTAGCAGTCTGGCCTTTCCGATCCGCTTCTGTATTAGTTCGTCAAGGGTGTAAAGGTTGGGAGATCTGCTGTTCTCAGGGTCACCCTTCGGTTGCACTGGATTCTTCTGAAGGGCTGCGACTTGGGCCAAGACTTGTTGGTTGAGCGGTTTCAACCTCTCTTGCTCCAGAAGGATGTTCTCGCGGTCAAGAGCCATCTATTCTCGTTCGTGGTCCGATTGCGCCTATTGTTCCTTCATCTGCTCTTTCATGTCGTGTAGCGTCTGGAGGAATTGATCTTCGTGCTGTTTCGGGGACTGGATGCCATTGATGGGCTCTTGTTGCGATGAGGAGCCTGAGTCTTTGGTGGTACGTGGTTGATCGACGATTGGCGGAGGGACTGTGCCCTTAGCGGCTTCGATTTCTTTACCTTTGGATGATGCACTTCTGGTGGCTTGTCTTCTTGGGGCCATCATTGATATTGGAGAGGCTTTTTGGAGGATGGTTTGGTGGGGAGAGATCTGAGCGTTAGGACTCAGATCTTAATGAAAGCACAAATTTGTGGAGATTTTCTTATGCTATTGATCAAACGGTCGATCTCACATCACAAGCAAAAGGGATCTGCCTAGAATGATACAAACTATAAAGATCCAATCAGGAAACAAATGTAGACAAGGATTTTTTACGTGTAAACCCTGAATAGGAAAAACCACGGGGAGGAGAGAGAGAGAGGAAGGATTCACTATCTTTTTCTATATGTTACAAGAGGGTTTTTCTCAGTATATTTTTCTCTTCTTTTCTTTTTTCCTCCTCGGTCCCTCAGTCCTTGGCCTATAAGCAAGTTGTTTGTGATGTAACTGATGGTGCGAATCTTTCTCCATGATTCATGATCCGCGGTTAAGACCCTTCCATATCTGTTTAGAATGTTGTGCTTTATTGTTGGGATTATCATTCCGAGATATCCGCCGCTATCCATAATCGTCCCCGTTGGGATAGAGGGGTATTTAGAACATGGAGATCTCGTAGCAGGCGTAATTATTCTTGTGATATGAAAACCTTACTGATGAGCTGTGTATAGTAAGAGTCAGGGTGAAGTCTGGTAGTCAAGGATGTCGGGGTGAGGGGTCTTCTTCTCGGAGTTGGGATGTGTCTCGGGGTTGGGCTTGAGACTCTCTCTCCTTAGGGTTGAACGTGCGTCGCTTGGCATCTTGGGCATGTTGTCTTCTTGAGGTACCTCTGTTGTGGTGGGACACGTGTCGCGATCCCTGGGGTAACCAGTTCTTGACCACGACAGAAAGTAACACAGAGAGCAAGCTAAGATAAAAGATTTTACAAGGAAACCCAATTAAAAAAAAATCACGAAGAGGCGGGAGAGAATTCAATATTTTCAAAGGGTTACTGTGAACTCCACAGAGGTAGAATTTTGTTTACAATCTCAGGTACCGCATGGAATGATTTGTATTCTTTTCAGTCGAGGTTTGGACTTGTCCTCTTTTTAATGTTCAACTCCCAGTGTATAAATACCCTGAGAATCGTTATTGGTGGCGCGATTCTGACGGATTTTCATAATCGTATGATTTGTACGTTGAGATTTCTTCGTAAAGTCTGGGTTGTGCTCTTAATTGAAGGAGTGTTTCCTACTATTTTCTGTAACAATCTACGTGAGGATACGAGTTGTTGCATGTTTGAAACGAGGGATTATTTTGCGGCGTAACGATCTCCATGAATGTAGGCGGTGATCAAGGAGATTGGTTGCTGCATCCGTCTTGCCTGGGGCAGGAAGATCGACCTCGGGGTGGCAATGCTCTCAGAAGGAGTAGTCTCGAGACAGTTGAATCTTCGAAAAGAGGAGTGACCTCAGGAACAGAGAGGAGTGACAATGGGAATGGCGGGCTGATGCTTCAGGAAAATGTTTCACTGTTATATCTTGTCGCTTGTCTTCGAGAGTCTCTGATGAGGTGGGAGACATGTCGTGATCCTGATGTAGATCAAAACCTGACCACTACAGATTCTCCCTCTACTTCCTTTTTCTCTGAGTCCCAGGGAGAAAAAGTGGAGCGAAATATTCATCTCCTGGCTTGGGAAGTCAAGGCGTCGCTTGCATTCTGAAGAGAAGCAGTCAAGATGCCTTTCACATCCTGAGCTTTTTGGAAATTGGTGCGGGTGAGGACAGCTGGCGAATTAACGATCAGTATCTTGACTTCGCGATGAACGAGATCGTGCGGCAGAGGTGAATCTGTCTTGATTCGACATACCGTAAAATCTGTGATATAAACAAACACTTTGAAGGTGATTGGAATTTTGAATAGGAGGCAGTTGGGCTTCTTTATTTATAAGTACGGTGGATCTTGGAAGAAGTTAGCTCACCTCTTCTCAAAAATTTTATGCCCCAAATTTATTATTTTGATAGGCAACGATGTTGCTCTTCTTCTTTTTTCAGTGGAGAAAAGTGAGGGAGAGGATGGAGGCAGTAGAGATTGCTAGCGTGGCATCTCGGTTCTCGTGATGACCTTGTCATGACGGATCAGTTCTTGTAATGAGGTCCTGCTGTCAGGAGAGATTGAGAGGGCTCAAGTTTTGACTTGATTTGTTTAGATATCTCTTCTCCTGGTGGTGAGTATGGCTAGAGTGAGGACTGTCTCGAGTGGTTATGGAGGTGGATCCTGATTCCATCTCCCTCCATTTTGTTTTGCAATCTTCATTTTGGGCCAGATCTCGTGGTTCTCGTCCTGGGAGATTCTTTTCTTAAGGCGAGACAAGGGAAGGAAGCACATGTGGGGATGCTACCTATGAAGCATCCCCACTTCTGAGGCTCTGACCTCTTGTTTGGGATGGAGGATCGATGATGTGATACCAAGAACGTGGAAGCATCCCCCACTTCTGAGGCTCTGACCTCTTGCTTGGGACGGAGGATCGATGATGTGATACCATCACGTTCTTGCATATTCTTGAAGAGTTCATCTGGCTGCCTTGGATGCGTGTTCTGTTCGGGGAGGAGGCAGTTCTCATCTAGAAAATCTCTTATTTTTGCAAAGAAACCTCCCTGGGCTTCCCTCGAGATCTGTGGAAGGCGGCGTGAACAATAGGATTGCGCCTGCATAAAGCATTCCACTATTGGTGCATCTTTGTTTTCAGCATTAAGAGCTTAGTTGGCGAGTCCATGCGAATTAGGATTGGATTATCTGTATTTCTTTTCAAAAAAGCAAACACAAATATGTGATAGATAATGTGCTACTCTTATTAGATGTAACAGAGTATGTATTTGTTTGGATGTAATCGGAAAACTTTGTAATAAAAGCAGTAACTTTTTAAAATGAAAGTATCGTTTGGATCTTGTCTGGTGATTATGATGCCTTGGAATTGGATATATGCTCGAAGGGTTTGCTTTGACTCTGAGATGTTTGGAACTGGCGGCTTGGCGTGTAGTATCCAAGTGGTGTTTGTCCCACATCGGTACCTGTAAGTTTTGTCTCCGAGTGGGAGAAATCCCAGCTGTGGATTTGAACCTCCGAGAGGGGAAAATCCCTATAGCGGAGTCAATCCTCCGAGAGGGGAAATCCTCGGAGTTGTATTCACATTTGCTTCCGAGTGGGGGAAAATCTCTATTAGTTGAGCTGCGAAGCCGGGCCTCTTGGAGGGGAAGATCCATGTAACAGAGTCCGGACTCCGAGAGGGGGAAATCCCACAACGGAGTGTCTTGGTGGAACATAGTGGAGGCTGTGTTATTGCCTCCGAGTGGGAAAATTCCATCTCGGGGTCAACAAGACTACATTGAAAGCTGTTAGGATGCACACACACAAACATGCAATGAGGCATTAAGTAAAGCGTTAGCTGAAAATGTGGACAAAACTAGTCGTACGAGTTTAGTATACGGATTCATGAGATTAGTACGTCGAGGGGATAATCCAAACAAGGAAAACCCTCATAGATATACCTTATATCTCATGTCACTATTGTCCGAGTATAGACAACCCGAGTTGCCCCCAAACAGGTTAATCATATTCAAACTTTGAAATCATACCTGAGGTCCTTGTCGTCGGGAAGGCATGCCTATAGCTTCTCATCCTCAGGAGAATAATTGGAGCTATAACCATTCAAAACTGATACGTCGATGCGATAATCCAAAAAAGGAAACCCTCATAGATTTACATAGTTTCGTATATAGTCATAGTCCGCTTGCACCTGCAAAAAATGGTCTGAAGTGGGGGTATAACCTATCGACAGGTTGGATGCGTCTCCTACGGATAGGGGGCCCACCCGTTGATGATCCGATACCTCCAACGTGATAAGCCCATCAGCGGAGTCCTATCGTGCGGGGATATCTCGTCAATGGAGTTGTCTCTCTAGTGGGGGCACATCCCATCATCGGAATATGGGAGGAACCTGGCTGATGGAAACTACCGGGGGCTCATCCGCCTGTAGGTTTAGAGAGAGGAGCCCGTAGGATAGTGTTTGTGTTCCAAGTGGGGGCACATCGCATAAACAAAACAATAGACGAGGGCTTTTAGCGGGGGAAATCCCTCTGCAGAGTGGGGGACTCTGAGTGGTTGCACATCCCACAACGGAGAGTTTCGGCTCCTGTAAGACTACCAAGAAAGTCCCGTAGGCATGTCTGCATTGACACTTCCAAGTGTGGGCACATCCCATTAAGGAGTTTGCAGACACGATCCTCCGAGTGAGAGCACATCCCAGCAGCGGAGGAGTTGTATTTCCGCCTCCGAGTGAGAGAAATCTCATCATCGGGGCGTATAGATGGATGGATGTAGGAACCACCTCCGAGTGGGGATATCCCATCAACGAGGGTTTTCTTAGCTTCCTCTGAGTAGGGGCACATCCCATCATCGGGGCGTATGACTGGATGGGTGTCAGAACAACCTCCGAGAGGGGGATATCCCATCAACAGAGGGTGCCTCTGAGTGGGGGGAATCCTATCAGCGTGGCGTGTGGATGGATGGATGTATTGCAAAAAGTGAAGTAATGAATAATATTTTATTCTCATAAATGCAATACATAAGAAAAGAATTGGAAGGAAGTACACTATTTATGGAATTCAGGAAGTCAGTCGATCGTCTTATACTGGGCGATCAAATTCTACTCCCGAGAAGGCTGTGTTTGGCTGTCGGAAAATTGCCTCGAGGGTAAGGACGTACTCCTTGAGCAAGCCTTGTTGAACTAATTCCTCCAAGTGCTTTCGGAGCACCCACCAATGGATAGTTTGGTGCCCTTTGCAGTATAGTAGGTGCAGTACTCCTCCGACCTGGGAAGTGAGGGATTGTGTTGGATCAGCTTCGAGCGTTTGACCAATGCTTGATCTTTGAAGGTGTTGAATACCTCGTTGATTGGGAGCTTTAATGGAACAAAGTGTTCGATTGGCCTTTAGCTTTGGATTAGACTTGGAGGAAGGATAGGGAGCACCTGCTTCTTATAGGGAGGCTGTCTCAGAGTCGATCTGGAGTGTGGTTGGGAGCTTCATGAGTAGACTTTAACTTTTCTTCACCATCGCCTGGCTTCGTGGGTGTTTTCCATTGAAAATTCAAAGGGAAAAACTTACAAAAATTGCGAAGAAAATTACAAGTAATTAAAAAAGAAAATTACAAGTGATCTCTTCTAGAGTTTTTAAGGGAAGTGCGTCAGTAGGAGTTTGGCCAGCGTGTGACAACTTTGTCCCTTTTACTACATGAGTGATCAGTCTTTGAGTCTTCTATTAGGAGTTCCTTCTCACCTGGTTCCAGAAATTCTTTGAGAATGGAAGATTTAGGGTATTAGCACCCTGAGTTTATCCTTAGAGGGTTAGAGAAGCGAATCTGTGGTTTATTGGAAGCTTTAGAATAATTCTCTTGTTTAGCCAAAGTGATCAGCCTAATTCTCCCTAGCCAAGTCCAGCCCTTTGCTCATCCTTAGAATGAGCTATTTATAGGCTCTGTAGGGGTGTAACCACCCGTAAAAATCAGCAAAGACTGAAAATAGTCTTGATAGCCTTGCATGTGAGGCTATTACTGGCTCTGTACGAGCCTAGCAAGCTTCATGCGAAGCTATGTAATGCTTTTTGCGAGCCTACTACAGCTGTTCTGGCTAAGGGCGTGGCCCTCTTAATTATCTCTGCTTAATAGGGGAGATAATGGGATGTAACGGCCCACTTTAAATGGCGTTAACCCTACTAAAGTAGTGGGGTTATAATCCCGCTGGGAGATTTGAAATGGTCAAAATGACCTGCATGCGGAGCTAGCCCACTGCGAGGCAAAAGTTCCATGCGGAGCTAAACCGTTGCGGGCCTAAAGCTGCATGTGGAGCTAGCCCAGTGTAGGGCTAAAGCTCCATGTGGAACTAGTCTTGCTGTTTGGCTATCACTCTCAAAGCTTCTGTGCAAAGCTAACCAATCTTGGCTGAGTTTGAATTATCTGTTTAATTATTTGCTATTTGTCTTTGGAAGTGTCAACAAGTTAGATATCACACAAACCAGTTGGAGAGCTATGTGAGATTTTGTCTTTTGGAAGTGTCAACAACGGGATGAATGGAGGAAGCCTTCATCGTCTCCTCTAGCTGAATGTATGGTTGTGCTCAAGAAAGAACCTAACTCATCTTGGTGACATTATGCTTAAGGAGGTGCCTGTACAGGGGGTGAGCGATCTGCAACCCGCTGACGAATGCGAGTGCAGATACCTCCTCTCCACAGTTGGAGACTTTTTGGTCAACTAGCTCTGGAAGAAGTTGATGTAGGACTTGAGGCTGTCCCTGAGCCATATCTTGACGGAGAGGAGGTAAGAGCTGCTCTTCTTGGTTTCTTGGCGAGAAGTACTGTGTGAGGAAGGTGTCAGTGACCTCCGAGAAGTTGTAGAGAGAGCATGGTGGCAGGGAATAATACCACTCCGATGTCATGCCCTTCAAGCTGGAAGGGAAGATAAGGCACATTCCGAGTCGTTGCGGAAGTAGAGCACCATTTTATCTTAGAAGTGCTGAATGTGCTGAACTAGGTCGCTCCTTCCGGTATAGCTATCGAAGGTGGGAGCGAGAATTTTCTCGAAAACTCACACTCCTGGATGTCTTTGGACAGAGGAGAGTCGTGGAGGCCAGTGGTTGGGATCAGGTGCTAAGGCAACTTGGCCTCCACAATCCGCTTCTAGATCAGTTCATCAACATGGAGACCTCGGGATCTTCTGCTCTAGGGGTCATCGTCTGCCTGAGTGGTGTTGTTTGGAAGTTCTGCGACCTGAGTCTGGATCTATTGGTTGAATTACTTCAACTCCTCTTGCTCAAAGAGGATGTTTTCGTGGTCGAGCGCCATCTGTTCTCCTCACGATCAGATTGCTGGTTATTGTTCTTTCATTTGCTCTTTCATCTCGTAGAACATATGAAAGGATCTTCTTATGGCTGAGATGATTGGACGTTAGCGGATGGCTCCTGTAGTTGGAGTATGTGCCCTTAACACCCAATTAATTGCTTGTTGGTTTGAAGGTCGTGCCCCCAGCGGTTGCTTTGGCCTTGTCTTTGGAAGTTCCATTGTCAGTGATTCTCTTGTGTGCGACCATCATCGATTCGGAAGAGGCTATTTGAGGAAGGTTGTGAGAGGAAAGATCTTGAGTGTTGGGAATCAACTCTCAATAAGGGTTCAGATCGAGTCGGGTCAGCCCGGAAACCAGCACGGACACGTCTCGTGTGGGCCCGGGCTGGGCCTGCCCTGGTTAAGTTGGCCCGCGGCCCGGCCAGGCCCGGCCCGGGTGCCCAACGGCTATAAAATAACCGTTGAGCCATATTTATGGGGGTTTTGTAAATTTTTTTACAAAATCTCCCCCCAACGGCATTATTGGCCCATAAATTAGCCGTTGGGGTGGTTTGTAATTTTTTTTACAAACCCCCCTAATGCTTATATTGACCATAATTTTTTTTGTAAAAAAATTGCATTTTAATCACCCATTCTGTTCTATAAATACCCACTCTTCCTCACTTCATTTCATCAACAAAAAATCATCTAAATTATCTCTAGAAAATCTCTTAAATTCTCAAGTGACCAAGCTCTCAAGCTCTCTTTAGTTCTCAAGTGCTCAAGCTCCCTCAACCTCTCCTCAAGTGCTCAAGTCTTCAACCTCTTCAAGCACTTTCACATTCCGGTATTTATATTATTATCAATTTTAATTTAAAAATGGACACACACTCTTCATCAGTAAGCTCTAGCAATCCTTCTTCTTCTATGTATAATTGTAATTTAAATTTGACTAGTCAAGAATGATATGATTTGCATATGCCTCTACTTGACACTCCAATAATTTCATTCATGCAACCGAAAATATCGACCACAAATTTTGTTGTTTCTTCTGGACCACCTTCTGCTTCCACTGCCGAAGTAGCAACTTCTATGGCAGAGGAAAGTTCTGAGGTTTGAAAATTTTTAAAAAAGAAACTATTTATAGAGTTAGGAATGTATGCAAATTTTGTCCCGATGTTTTTTATGTTTTTCCTAAAAATAGTAGAATCGACGCACTAACTAGGTACATTAGGGCAAAACATCCCCAGAATTAACCATGACAAACACAAATTCTTACTTTTAGTGACACACTAAGAACTTTTAGTTATAAGCGTCAAAGAGGTAAAACTAATCTAGCTAAATATTTAATTCAGGCTGAACGACCTTTTAGTTTTGCTGAAAATAACGCATTTACAAGTTGTATTAGAGCTACTCATAATCCTGAATATGATCCCTAAAGATACTATTGAGCGAAAATGTTCAGGGTTGTTGAAGAAAGAAAACAAATTTTAATTGTAACTTTTTTCTATGCCACAAAGAGTTGCACTTACTTCTGATTGCTGGGAAGCTCTTAACGACTTTCATTACATAGTTGTTACTGCACACTTTATTGATTATGACTGGCTTTTAAGTAAGAGAATTATTGGTATTAAAAATTTCTTTTTCCTCATAATGGTTCTAATCTCAGTCAAATTATTTTGAAAGTTGTTAGAAAATTTAGACTTGAATCTAAAATTTTTTCTATTTCAGTTGATAATGCTAGCAATAATACTATTGCAATTGAGCTTTTAAAACCTTATTTTAGACCGGGTTGAATGGAAAACTTTTTCATATTCGTTGTGTATGTCACATTATTAACTTGTGTGTATAGGATGGTTTAAAATGTATAAATGTTTATATTCAAAATTTAAGAAATACTATTTTATTTATTAAAAGTAGTGGTCTATAAAGGCAAAGCTTTAAACAAATTTGTTCAAGCGTCGGCCTACAAATTAAAGTTTTACCTCAGGACACAAGGACTCACTTAAACTCAACATATAATATGTTGAGGAAAGCTATTTCTTATTGGACTGTAATAGATATATTTTTTTTCACGGAATTGTCAGGTATATTTATTTCCAGTGATCAATGGAAAAATATTGAAGTAATTTGTGAATTTTTGAGTAATTTGAAAGAGTAGTAAGATTATTTTTTTTGGATTTATTATCCCACAACTAATTTAGTATTTTACAAGTTAACTGAAATTACTGAACTGTTTTGTACATATCGAGATGATTTTTTACTTCAAGATATTGTTCATTTTATGGAAGAAAAATTCAATAAGTATTTTAAAGATTTTTCTACTATATTTTATTTTGCTACTATTATGGATCCTCCAATTAAATTTGAAGGATGTAAATATTTACTTGAAAATTTTTGTGAAAAAATGAATTATCCTAATAGTTCCTTAGTATGGAACGATTTGAGCATTCTATAAATAATATGTTTGATTTTTATGATTCTCAATTTGAAAATAAACAATCATCCCAACCTGCATCTTCATCTATGCCTAAAAGTTCTTTATTATCTGGTTTATTATCTGCATCCAAACGATCAAGAAGCTCAGGCTCATTGAATAAGCTTCATTATTATTCTACTCGTGCTATAACTTCTGAGATTGATGCAGACTCAGGATTTGAACATTTTGATATTTTAGCATGGTTGAAATTGCAGGAATCAACATATCTTGTGCTTTCCATCATGGCGCGTGGTTTACTAACCCTCCTGCCTCTACTGTAGCTTCAGAATTTGTTTTTAGTACAGCTGGACGAGTGCTGACGGATACGAGGAACCGCCTTGCGTCAGAAGCTATCGAAATGAATATCTACGGTAAGAATTGACTTGACGCGGAGACAAGAAGTCAGAATAAACAGTAGATGAAATCATTGAAGATTCTCCAGAAGAAGAGTGAACAAATTAAGATATTTTGTATTTGTATTTGTATCAATTTAAACTTTAATTTCAATCTACATACTACATTTGTAATTTTATCTTTTTATCTATATTATTCATTTGTATTTATATCAATTTATGATTTATCCAAGATATTGGATTATTAATAAAAAAATTTATATTTGTATTTTACAACTTGTATCAATTTTGTCCAAATTTGTGTGAAAATTTTTAGATTTTTTTAGTTTTAATAAATTTTTTTAAAGGGTTTTAAAAAACACGGGCCGACCCGGCCCGGGTCTGGCCCGGCCCAGCCCGGTCTCCAGCCCGGTCCGGGCCGTGCCCGGGTCTCCATTGAGGGACGGGGCCCGGTCCGGGCCGCCCAGATTTTGGGGGTTGGTCCGGGCTTGGCCCGGCACGGTCTCCGACTCCCCTTTCACATCCCTAGCTCCCAGCAGAAGCACCAAAATGTGGTGGAGATTTTTTGACGCGATTGATCGAGTGGTAATCTTGCACTACGGGGAATGAAAGTAACACAGAGATTCACACAGAGAGCAAGCTAAGACACCAGATTTTACGTGAAAACTCAATTTGAGAAAATCACAGGCAGGAGGGAGAGAGTTCATTATTTTCAAAATGTTATAGTGAACTCCACAAACTTAGAACTTTATTTACAATCTCTTGTACTATAAGGAATGATCTGTATTCTTTTCAGTCGAGGGTTTGAACTTGTCCTCCTTTCAATGTCCAACTCCTAGTTTATAAATACCTTGAGAATTGTTATTGATGGCCGAGTCATATGGATTTCCATAATCATATGATTTGCACGTTGAGATTTCTTCATAACAGTCTGGATTGTGTTCTTGATTGCAGGCGTGATTCCTGCTATTTTCCGTAACAGCCTACGTGGAGATAGGAGTTGCACATTTGAAATGAGGGATGATCTGCCAGCGTAACGATCTCCATGAATGTAGGTGGTGATGAAGGAGTTGGTTGCTGCATCCTTCTTGCCTGTGCGGGAAGAATCAATCTCGGGTTGGAGCTCTCAGAAGGAGTGGTAGTCTCGGGACAGTTGAATCTTTGAAAAGAGGGGTGACCTCAGGAACGAAGAGG
Organism: Agave tequilana; assembly: GCA_038442645.1. NCBI lineage: Eukaryota > Viridiplantae > Streptophyta > Magnoliopsida > Asparagales > Asparagaceae > Agave > Agave tequilana. Next base: position 2,026 of record JAVJIF010014347.1, on the reverse strand, counting down.
GATGCCTCGGGAATGGCGGATGATGCTTCGGGAAATGTTTCACTGGTCTTCTTGTCGCCTGTCTTCGAGAGTCTTTTATGAGGCGAGGCACGTGTCACGATCATGACGCAAATCAGAATCTAACCTCTACGCCTATAAAAAAAAACCTACAGTCCAGGGTTTTTAGGGGAGGATTTTTAGTTGGATTGAGTTTTGGGATTAATTTGTCTTTTTTTGCTGCCTTCTCCAAAGGCGGCCGACAGCACTTATTATAGTACTTGATTTAGTGTGCTTTCTCTTCATTGTGGCTTTTTGGATTTTGGAATTACTTGAACTTTTGGTTTTTTAGGCCTTTTTAATCATTGCGAGAGGCTGAGCTTTTGGATTCTGATTTTTTCTTTATTGTTTTTATTTTCTTAGGGCGGCGGCCTGGCTGAGGTATTACTCTCGATTCGGGCTTGATGGGATTTGATTATTTTATTTATTTTGTGTTGATCTGCGCAATTGGCAGAGGGGATGTTTTGATGGGATTAATGATTATATTTTTCTATCCTTTTTCTCGTCTTGATTATTTTTTTTTGAGAATTTCTTCTCTTCTCGGATTTTTGTGCCAAAACCTCTTCATCGCGGCTGTACTAATTTTTATTTATTATATTTGTTTCTTCTTCTGGGAACTTGTGCGATCGCAGTTGCTCACTGTGCAAAACCAAGAAGGCCAGGAGGTGACTCTGATCTGCAACTTTATTTTTCTGGAGATTTTTTGAGTTCTTTTTCTTTATTATCAACAAAATCTGCTTTATATTATTATCTGTAATTGTTAGATTAGGTTTTTGATGATGAATGCTTTCTCAGGCATATAAAGAGATGAATTTAGACTAAAACTCATGTGATTAAATTAGATCTCTCTCTTAGGGCTTTAAGTACACATTAAATTATCTAGATCTAATCGTAGTTAATTCTAAGAAGTGATTAGAGATTCGACATGTTACATATTTATAATTAATAATTCATGCTTAGATCTTTGCTGCTTTCTTGGTTTTGATTTAGATTAGTTATTTTGGTTTAATTTTTTGATGGATTATGTAATTGATAATAATAACCTGTGCTTAGAGCTAACATTCTAGGATTAGGTTCTTTTTAGAGATAGTGATTTGATGAATTTCAAGAATTAATAAGAGAGCGAGATTGAGATTGATCGCATGATATTTAGTTTAGGAGATTCGTTCCTAAGTGTTTGATCCTTTTAAATTGATAATCTCCTAGAAACCATAAATCCCACTTTCAACCTCTTTAATTAATTTGCCTAAACATTGTTATAAACTTAGGAATTACCTATCTTTGAGGATCAAGCCTCAAGTGCTACGATTGAGTGACTGTGTAACGGTCTCATATTTTAATCACCTGAATTAATTTTATTCTTTACTTAATCATCAACAATAATCAAAATTTCTGATAATTCAGATAATGATCAAGATTTATTTAAAATTTTTGGCAGCACATCCTCTATAATATGGACTCTGAACTGATACATCACTATACATAAAAAAGGTGTTAACATTGATCATGTATCCAGATAAAACATCCCACGCAGCTATAATCAAATTTCGGCTTGATGTCGCTTATATTTACATGAGTACTCAACTATTACTAGTTCCAATTCATCATCTCAGAAAATAATCTAACTCAATGAAAAAGGATCCAAGAAACCATTCCATAATCTTAATTTAGAATAAATGAACTATACATAACCCTTAACATGTATTAATACAGATATTACTATATTCTACATCATAACTGCTAATCATACAAACAAGCATTTCATACAAACAAATAATTCAAGTATATCAATAACAACATTTAATGTACGTCCAGAATATTTGACGATAATCCGGTGCCATTGTAACCCCCTGATCCCTGATGTACGTATCACAGTATTAGTACTCAATACGGCGTACAAAGTTGATTTGATCTTTCTGCTAGTTAGATTGAGCCAGTTTCAGTTTTAGATATCATTTTCCAATAGTTTAGATTTTCAGAATTTTCTAAA